>JAVSCE010002849.1:0-150459 GCA_032199065.1 Smutsia gigantea
AATTCATGCTCTTACGTGACATATATTATGATAGATACTCCATTTCAGTTCCCATTAATATTTTTGTTTTGAATTTATTTTCATTAGCTAATCTTTGCTATATGTGTCACTGTGTCCTTATTTTTGTACTTTCTATTCAGTTTTGTTCATTGCTATCTCAAAAAGTATTTTCTTGAACTTAAAACCATTATAAAAATTTGTTTATTTTATTAAAAGTATTTAAAACTTTCAGGTTTATAGTCATTACATATAGGTTAGTACTTAGGTTGTGCATATTATTTATTTGTTATTTATAGTGTTTTATTCTTTTCTTGTTTTTACTTCCATTCCTTTCAAACAATGAAGTTTTAACTTATTATTTTCTTTCTCAGTTTACACATCACATAAGAATTATCCCTTATTGAATGCAACTTTTCATATTATACTTCAAAATCTGTTGATGGGTTGATTCTTTATGCTAGTAAAATGGTCTAAATCAACTTTTGCAGTTCTTTCCAAATAGTACTACTAAATAAGAAATCATGAGAAAGTGAAAACTCCAACTAAGAAAACAGAAATTAGTTCATAACACAGGAAAATATTAAGTAAAAACTCAATCTGACATTCTTACATAGAGTCATGGTGTGTGCTGTCCTCTGTAAATGACCCAAGATGTTCCTCTGTCATTATTCACTGACTATTCCCTTCACATCTGTTTACTAATAGACCTAAGCACAAGGTCGTGCCAAGCACTCCTGCAAGCACTGCTCTCCATGTAGGGTTAGCTGGGGCTACGTAATCTATGGCCATGGATTGATTTTTCATGGTTCTGCAGTAGAGCAGCTCCTATACTTTTGTTCAAATCTATTTTCTGCTTGATTCACAATTGTCAATGAGAGGATTACAGATCTTCGTAACAGAAATGGAAGAATTTTTGAAAACCAATACTTAGATCACTTGAAATGTCAATAAAGAAAAAGTAATAGAGGAAACATTTCAGTATTTGAGAAACAAGGTTCCCAGCTCCAAACTATACAGGAGTAGACATTCAATCTGAAAGAAATGTATCCAGAGCAGAAGATAATTATCTATTGAAATTATTCAGAAGAGGAAACAACAATTGTGGATAAACTGCAAAGAGTAAGAGTGTTTCTCAGCTTTCTGTCTCTTTAGAATTTGCCAATCTGGGGATGCTGCTTGTCCAAGTGAATACTACAAATAAGAACAACAATGTGCTGTGTTAGAAGGGAGGATGACTTACATAATTTTCTAGGGGTCTTGAGTAAAGGTGTAAGAGTATGGAACCTTCGTATGAATTTCATTTATCTGTCATTTCTCCCAAGCCATGCCTGCCTTGCCTCCAGGGAGATTCGGATAATTCTGCAAAAAATCCTTTGAGGACAAGGAACTACATGGTGCCCATTTGGAAGAATGGTTTTGTCTCCTTAAAAAAAATCATTTGGCTTGATTTTAAAGAGTTAAAAAGATCCTTGGTAGATTTTAATGAAAGCATCAATAAAAAGCCTTTACTCCTAATTTGATAGATTATCACAAATTATCTGATTTAAAGGGAATCTCAGTAAAGAGAAGATGCACTTTATTTAGCCTGTTCCACTCTGTGAATCTCTTAAAGTCTCAATCGTAGACTGAAGCCAATTATAAAACATTTAGTTACATAGTTCAGTGAACTCTTTCATGATTTAATAGACTGATTTGTACCTTTCTCTTGTTCATGTATTAATTTATGCAATATCTGAACAACTACAATCATTTTTTATATATCCAGGAAGCTTTCATTATAACATCACCTCTCCTCACCAAAAACTCCTTTCATTTTTGGAATCTTACTGACTTCTTGTCAATTAGCATGGAAATAAAGAATTTTGACAGCCAATATGTAATTTGAATGAGTCAGCAATGAACAAGTCAACAAAATATATTTTTCTCCAGAACTGTGATATTATCTATGAGACTATCAGAAAATTATTTTAAATGAACCCATCTTCACACATAATTGGCACTCACTGACTTCTGGGTTGAACAAATGACTAGACTAAAAAAATGTAGCCTTGTATGTTTGCAAAATAATTAATTGAGGATAAGAGTAATAAGAAAGGATTTCTATAAGGAGGTGGTGAGAGAACTATTTCAGTCAATGTTGCAGGAAATGAAAATATCCGGGTAGTTTTAGTGTAGTAAGAGGGCAAAATGAGTTACCATTTTACGTTGCCTGACATGCTCCCTGACACACGCGCTGCTTCCCCGCAGGCGTCCCCTGGGCCCGAGGGCCCCCGCGCAGCTCCCTGAGGCCGACGCTGGCCGAGGGACGGTGGGGACGGCGAGGCGCCCAGGCGCTGCCCTTACCTGGTGCTGCCGTGGCCGCCTCACGCGGGCGGGCCGCGGGAAGATCCCCGAGTTCCGGCTGCTCTCCTGCATGAAGAGCCGCAGCCCCAGCAGCAGGAACTGGCGGCCGCCCCGTAGAGTTGGGGCCGGTTCACGCGGAGCTCGGGGCCTGAAGCCCTCGCGCTCCGTCGGGCAGCCGCGCGGCTTGTTGCGCGTCTCCCGCCACCGGAACTGGCTGCGCTCCGACGGCCTCGTCACAGCCGGCGCGGGACGCCCTCAGCCCGTGGAGGCCCAGGGCGATAGGCCGCCTCCGGGCCATTGGTCTCGGGGTGTCCACCTCTGTGGGAGAGCCAGCCACTCTGGTGGAGGGACACAGTGAGGGGCGTCGAGGCCCCTGGAGCAGGGCTCCGCCGAGAGACTCGACGGTGACTCCGTGTAAACATCGTGGCGGAGCCGGGGGCGCAGCCGACCTGCAGAGATCCGACCAGGCCGCCAGTCTGTGCAGCTCCCCGCGCCCGCGGACGGGAGCCGCCGGAGAGGACGTCCGGGATTCTGGGCTGTCCTCAGGACCGCCGTTTCAGGAGGAGTGGGCAGCAGGGTCAGGGCGGGGTCCCCTCGGGTGTGCGGTCCCTCCAGGCAGACCCGCGGACGACAGCACCGCGCCCCTGGGACATTGCCTGCAGCCGGGGCCTCGCGGCGCGTCTGTGACGACACAGTCCCCTCTGGGCTTCCGGCCTCTCACCTCCTCACCCGCGAGGATGCGCATGCGGGCGGCGGCGCAGTCCCACGGGCTTGCCCTTCGCGCCTCGTCCTCGTGGCCGCCTGCAGCCTCCCATCAAAACTGAGCGAGAGTAAGTGTAACTTTACCCCTCAAATTTTAATGCTTTGACCGTGTCGTAATTCAATGTAGTATCTTAGTCATAAGGATGAGGACTTTTGGCTTTATTATGAGGAAAACCATATTTTACAGCTCTTACAGACAGAAGGGCAGTTGATAGCGGTTTGTGTCTCTTGTACTTTATAAAAGCTACAAACTTCACATTTTAGGACTTCTGTACCATTTTGTATTTAATCTTATTTTAGGTATACAGATTTAAACAAGATAACAAAACTAACACATCTATGCACACAAGACTTTGGATAGCAAAAGGGTTTTCTTAGATAACACTATCATGAATAGATTTCATATTTTTTTGTTTTTTGAGTTAAGAAATTGTATGTAGAACACTTAAGAAAACACTTTGTTTCCAGAATAATTGAATCACTAAAATTGAACTATCAAATGTCTCAAATTCATTTACAGAAGTGGTAGTAATTTGTAATTTTTACTTTATTTTACAAGATAATATGCATAGTTCCCTCTTCCACTGAAGTCCCCCAACAATCATGTCTAGAGAACTGAGAAGGGATGAGGTACTATTTAAATAACATAATTCAGATAATTCAAAATTATGTCAACATGTTATATAGTTCTTATTTGTTTTTTCTTTGTCAATAGGAATACTTTTATTTCATGAAAAAATTTAAATATATGCAATGATCATTTTTTCCTCTGCTATGTAATTTAGACTTCAGTGAAAATTATTAAAAAATTAAAGATGTATTCATCTCTAAAATAATAACATTACCTAATATTTACTTACAATTTTAAAAATATAAAATTAAATTTACAATAAATGTTAAGCAGTACATATTTATGTAAAACAGGATAGTGTTTGAATATTTCCAAAACTAGTACATTATTACACATATTATGAGTCATTTCAAAACATTTTTGTGCGTTTTTTTGACATAGTTCACCAAAAATTTATAATATAATTTACTGTTTATAAGTATTTCCTTAGTTTTATTCATTGTACTCTGATTTTAAAATATCAATGAAATTTTTTCCATTGTTACATGTACTTACTTATGTCTATGCAGTATTTTATTTAAATGAACAATATAATTATTAAAGAATTACTTCAACAACTTTAAATAATTTTGCAGAAATATGTAATTTCAAAACATTTTTTTCAAGACTACATTTTTACTTTAGTAACCTCACTATAATAATAGTAAATGTATACTTTAATATTATACATTTCTATGATAAAACTTTTTTATGTCACTTTTTTCTACTTCATAAATATGTTAATAAAAAGTAAAAATATGTCTGAACAGATGCCTGTAAACACATCTCATAAGGCAAACATGTCTCCTCATTAAAATTTCATGTCTACAATTAAAATAAAATTCAAAATATTTCAATCATAAAGTTATAGTTTACTTTCAAAATTAAAATATATCATTCAGCAAAGCTTCACTAATTTCTTTTATGATACAGAGAGTAATATATTTTTCAGAGTATTTTTACATATATCCTATTGGAAATCATAGATCATATACAGTATGGAAATTCTCATGGCATGGCATTGCATTTTTTCATTTAAACTCCCCAAATATGGTATTACCTCATAAACACTGACATTTCACATAAATATTTCACTGTATTTGATTATTTACTGTTTAAAACTGAAAATGATTAATTTCTTTATTTTCTTTTCATTTTACCTACTAAAAGAACAAATAAATGAGGGAATTCAAAGGTAATGTATGATTTTGGAAACATATTCCAGAGAAAACATTCCAAGAATCAGACCACTGAATGTTCAGCATTGTCTAAACATAATTTAAATGGCTAAACATAATTCAGTTTTTCAAACCTGAATTCTTAAGTACAAGTAAAAGGTGTGTTTATGGAGCAAGGACCAAAAGTGATGAAAACTAAAATTTGGTAAACATTCAGAGAATTCAAATTCCTATGGTCACCTATTAATACTTTAATTTATCCCTAATGTAAACCTTGGGCCAGGTCCAGGCCTATCAAGATCTCTCTTGCATGCTAACAACTGTTCTAACACTGATTTATAATCCTGCTGGTATCTGTTAAAATGGTTCTGCATAGAAGCCTAAGGTAGGAGAGCCATATGGGTATTTGTGTACAACAGAGTCAATTTCCAACTGGTCTGGGAAAACTATCCTTGTCTCTGGGGATACTGGATGTTGGCTTTGATGCTTGGTCAGAGTAAGGGCTGTGGGATTTGTAATGTGCAGTTTTTTAAAGTCTGAAATTGCAGTGGGCACTCCCATGGCTGGGTTTACGGATCATTTTCACATGGTGTAGTCTGTTAAACCCTCTGGTTTAACTACATGGCCAGAAGTGCATAATTCCCCTTCCTGACTTCTGCCTTGAGCCCTATTGAGACCACAATTCCTTGTACAGGTTTTGATGATTCAATTCATGTGGAAATCTGTCCCATTAAGGACCCTGGGGAGATTGCTAATGGATTTATTTCAGACTCCCCAAACTTGCCTATACTCTCTATTGCTGTATCTTAATTCACCTTTAAATAAAAAGCATTCTATGAGTATGCTTTGGGAAGTCCACCGAGTCTTCTGAAATATCCAAAATTGGGAAATCTTTGTTGTATTTAATTCGACTTTTCAGTTAGGACTAGGATAAGACAAGAATCAAGGGCACAAAATTTAAGGAGAAATTGCCCCCTTTAACTGTGCTGCAGTTGCCTCATTTGCCTCTTTCTAGTCCAAAACCTGCTCTCTTTATAGTCTCAAGTATCTTTCAGTTAAACACATAGGACAACTCAGACTTAGACCTCTATCAGCAACTTGTCTTTATTGTCTTTCCTGCCTTTGTGTTCCTTCTGACAAGGTACTCTTTACGAATTTTCAGTTATTTTATTAAAATCTATCATATCTATTAATCCTCTCAGCAGTCATTGCCACTGAAACACTCTCGATGAGAAAAAATTTTAATGAGAAGAAAATGATTTAGACTCTGCCTCAATGCTTTTGTTAATTCTAGAAGCCTTACAACAGCAGTACAGCCTTGTGTTTGTTGTTTCCGATCTAGAAATTTGATGCTAATGGTGGCGATAGCTTGAAAAGCCAAGAGGATAAGGAAAGGATTAGGAGCACTTGAACAAACTACTAGGTGAGAACTCCGCACATGAGAGTAGTTACAGCCTTGATGTAATTCTCTCCGTGGTCAGAGCATTAACATTTGCTCTATAGCATTTGCTGAAACATGGACATAATATTTAGTTGATGATTATTGTGTATTAAAATAGAAAATATGATAAACTGTAGGAGTTCATAAAAGATGCCACATATTTGGAGTATTTCAGACAATTTAAAAATTGAAATACTCTTTTTAACCTCCGTTGATAACATTCTTGAGCTAGTCTCCACAAGGATTCATGAACCTAAAAGATTCATTTTAATTATGATGTCATTTTCCTACCATGAGCTAGGCCATTAAAAATCACATTGAGTGAGAGTACAGGTAAAGTTCTCAGCTATTGGTTAATTCTCCTGCCAGAATAAAATCATTTACTCCAAATATCCTGCTATGATTTAAAATAACTATTTAAAACTCTAGTTAGTGAAATGTGAAACTGTTAAGGCTTTTCTTGGAGCTTGTCATGATATCTAGCCCAGTAATATATTTTCAATATGGAAGAACATTCAGAATAAGATTCTGGGAAAATATTTTTCCTTTGTGTTTTTAGTAATCTATTCAGCAATAAAGGATTTAATATATAGTCTCAAAAAGTCAAATTTTTATGGGTTGAGTTTGTTCTCTGTCCTTGATCCCCCCGCAACAAAGAATTGAAAGGCAGAGACACAGTAGTAAGGCAGATGGAAAATTTTATTTGATACACTCCAAGGGAGGAGTGGGCCAGAGTCAAAGCAGACAAAGGCCTTGATCTGTCAGGTGGGAGGCTGATACATTGCATTCTGGTCAGGAGGTGCCTCTGACAATGTGGGATTATTTGATTTACAAGTCTTTCTATATAGTCATCCCTCTCAGTGAGCATGTCCTTTTCACCATGCTTAGGTGTGATTTCAGAAGTTCATAGTTCCACCTATCGTGCCCCCTGCCCCTGTTGGGGAGGAAGTTACCTCCCTGCAAAGCCTTTGTTGTCTTCACATGGGACCTGGGCAGAATTTGGGCAGCTTTTACTTTGAACCTTATCTGGGGGTCTTCCTCTTTGAACCTTATCTTCCCTTTTCTGGCTGCTCATGTCTGTTTTTCTACCTAACAAAATCTCTATTTCCTGCATGCTAATTTCCTAGGTAAACCATCATTTGTCAGTGATAAAGTAGTTCACATTGATAGTGATTCATACAAATAAATCATTTGGGACAATATTGCTGATACATAGAATGGTGTTGTATTGTCTAAATTAGATATTTTCTTATCCATGAATAACTATATCCCAAAATGACTCAAAATACAAACATAGTCTTACTGTTAATGAACTATATATTAATTAATTTTATAAATATGCTGTTATACATTCATTTCTTATTTACAATAGCCTGTTACATAAGACACAGAATAAGTATGGAACAAAAACATGCATTTTGGGAACAGCAGTTTATTTATAAGCTTCAATGCATATTTTCTTGGTAAACTTAAAAACTTTTCCTTTCTTGAGCATAGATCTCTTCATCTAAAAATGAGAATACTCCTAGCACATAGTAATATTTTAAGATTCGATTTTCCATTTTGCAAACTGTAAGATGTCACGACAATATAAATGAAGCTCATGAAAGAAGCCACATGCAAAAGGAAAAATTGTCCTAATATAGTATGTCTTAATATAATGTAATGTGAAGTTCATTGAATCCAGTTATATGTGGCTGATGGGCTACATCAGTGTTTCAATCTTAATACGTGAACTAATATATGGACTTCCATCTTCCACTAAGGTTTTAGAGATCTGAGGGAAGTGTTGCTAGCAGTCATTCAATTAAAAAAAAAAAAAGAATAGACCAAATATGAAATCCATCAACAGACAAATGGACAAAAAAAATGTGGTATATGTATATATAGAATAGAATATTCAGCCATTAAAAATAAAAAGGGAATTCTGCCATTTTTGACAACATGGATGGACCTTGAGGATATCATACTAAGTGAAATAAGTCCACAAAGAAACAAATGCACATGATCTCACTTTTATTTGGAATTTTAAAAAATCTGAACTCATAGCAATAGAGATCAGGATGGTGGTTGCCAGAGGCAAGGGATGAGAGGTAGGGAAGTTGTATGAAAGTGATCAAAAGGTACAACTTCCAGTTGTAAGATAAACAAGTTTTATAATGTACAGTATGATGACTGTAGATAACAATGCTGAAATTGTATACTTGAAAGCTTTTAAGGAAGTAGATGTTAAAATTCCTCATCACAAGAAAAAAATTGTAATTATGTGATGTGATATGATGGATGTTAACTAAACTTATTGTGGTAATCATTTGACAAAATATAGATATATCATTTTGTTGGGTACCTTAGACTTATACAATGTTATAAGTCAGTTATATCTCAATAAAAATGGGGGAAAATTCCAAATACCAAAGAACACCTAATTAAATGGAGATAAAAGCTTTGTTGATGTATTTAAAGATTAGAAATTTGCTGAAATGTTAATCCTCCCCATTTGATGTAGAGATTCAGTGGAATTCTAATCAAAATCCCACCATATTTTTGGACATTTTTTGATTCTGATATTTGTATGAGAACTCAAAGGACCTCATATAGCCTCTACAATTTTTCAAAATGAATAAATTTGAAAGACTCAAGTATACAATTTCAAATCTTACCATAAAGCTACACTAATCAAGACAATATGCAGGAACCACTAAGGGATTTTCCTCTATTCTTCAGAGTTAGAAAGCTAGTGAGGATCCTGGAAGTGAAACTCGTGAAAGGAACCTTCCTAACCCTGACTCCCCAGAGATTTTAAGTCTCAAGATACTCCAATCTGAGCTGCACTCAATTCTTCAATTACACTGTAAGTGTGCCTACTGATACTGGCTCCAGCAGTGACTTACCTGTTCCAGGTAAGGTGTGATTCTCTGTATCCTTCTCTCTCTTCAGTTTTGGGGGCAGCAGCCTGCCGTGTGACCTCAGTTTTCTGATGGATCTATGCAGAGTTGTTTTCAAATTGTTGAACCTTTTCTTACTGTAAGGACAGAAGTACCAACTTCCACATTACTTACATATTAGAAGAGAAATACAGACCTTTATTTTTTAGAAACAAAATAGTCCAGGAGACTTAAAAAATTAAAATGTTATTCTAAGGAAAATATTTTTCAGTTTATCCTACAAAAGTTACTAATTAAATGAACCCTTCTAATTGACTTGGTATTATGTGTATATTAATCACATGTATACCTAAGAAAGCTGCCAATATGGCAACATCCTGCTTTAGTTTGTTGACTATCAGGAAAATTGAATCTGTCAAATTTGCTGATTGATTTTAAATATGTTGAGACTAGCTACTCTGTACAAGTTCAGAAAGGCTGTTGGCCTTGCTTCATATTTTTCTTATGTATACACACAGTAATCCCCAATTTTAGAATCATCTTCAAACACTTTGTATCTCTGCCTGATTGTTTTTTATTGACCCTCAAAAGATTCCATTTTAGTTTTTAGTGTGCAAAGATGCTGTTAAAATGAAATTCTTAAGTAGGAATGAAGTAGAACGTTCAATTCTTGATTGGTAACATATCTTCACCTATCCCTGTTTGAAGAAAATCATATAATCACATCAGGAAAATAAAAAACAATTTTGAGATCTTCACAGATATTGAAGGAATCATCAATTTTCTGCAGATGCTGACACCCATGCAGTTCTGGATATTGGAACTACCAATAGCTGTAGCAAGACTGATTGTAGTCTTTGAGCCATAGAATGACCCGGACTGTTATGGAGAAAAAGCCATATAGTCAATAATACATAATATAGTTATATTTTAAAATTTATATATATGTGCATGTATATGTGTGTGTGTGCATGTGTGTATATATATATACATGTATATATACGTATGTATATATCTTGAGAAGACTGAGACAGAGTGTTCTGCCTTCTTATAATGGTATTTTTATTTTAAGCCACTCTTCTTATATCTTTACCAATAATATTTAGGTGGTTGTCACATAGAACTTGTTTTATCTACTATAGTTTCTTGATATTTCAAATGAGATTATACAATGATAACTGACTAACCATCCCAAAACACACAAACGGTCAAACCCACTCCCCAAAAATCTGAATTTCAGAAGTTTTGACTATTCAAATCTGTTAATGATCAGATTTCTGGTATCCTTGATTTTATAACCTACACTGCAACTCCAGTTCATATACACCATAGTGTACCCACCCATTCTGAAGTGCCATAAGGTTCTTCCTTATGCCTAACTCATATATATTTGACTTATTTTGTAGTAACAAATAAAATTCTGGTGTTTCTCTTCATCTAAGTCCCAAACAATATTCTTTACTGTTATTTCTAGTGTTTTATGATGGTGGTTGCTGTTGAAATGAAGAATCTTTTTCAATTATATTTTCTGGTTAATGTAAAAAGATATTTGCATTTATCTAATCTTTGGTCAGTTTAATAAAATTGTCACTTTGGAAGGTTGGGCTTATTCCCTTTGGTTTCCTAGATCAACAGTTATTCTCTATTTCCATCTATCTCTGTAGCTACAGTTTCAGTTTCAGTAATGGGAATTCAATTTAATCAAAATTTCAAAAAAAAAGTTCAACTCTAGCTCTCATTTTTCTAGCAGACCATGTTCTCTTTAGCAATACTATCTATCCAAGAATTTTTTAGAGAGACATTTTCACAGGGTGGCTTTATTAGCCTGTTATTCCCAAGTGACACATATAGTACAAATAGTTTATTTAGAAATCAGTCCAGGAGCTTGATGAGGGACTAGGAGAGTAAGATAGTCATTCAAGGGTATGTTGATAAGTGAGTTAGCACACTGGACAAATAGAGTTTTTTCCCACTGGTAAACCTCTGAGAGACTTGTGGAAATCACCTCAAAGTTATCCTACCTGGAATTTAAAAAAAATGTGGTTTTTACCCATCACCTCCCTTCCTTCAGTACTTGAGGGTTGCTCCTGGGATTATTAGCATTTAGGAACTAATAGGCTGAAGCCTTAATGACAGAGAATGCCTTTGGTTAGAGAATTACATGCAAGTATTTGGAATAGGAAGCCATCAGTGTATATGTATTCCTACATTGCACCTTTTGCATTCAGATCCACTCAATTACCCCTACTAATGTAGGAACGACTTTATTTGCCTTCAGATTTTTGGTGCAATCAGCCCAAAGTGACCAGGCAGCAGAAATAGCATTAGGTTGGCTTGAACCATTACTATATCACCAAGTAGAAAGGCCCTTCCCTAAGATATCAAAGCCCCAAGAAATCAAGTCAAAATGGAAATTTTTAACAGAGTCTAAAATTATGGAGATTAATTCCCCAGTGTTTCACTGGGAGAGGATGTTATAACTTCAATTTGCTGGTTCTGGACCAGTAATGTTGAAACAGCCTATATTTAGCTCACATCAATATATTGAGCTAACATAGACACTAATATTTTTCCTTCTCTGGTATCTGGTCTTAGGAAACTACTTGTAAAGTGTGAGGGATACACATGAATGCAAAAGCAATATGTGACATGAGGGTGTATGACACCTATTTATGTAATATACTTTTGCCCCAAAGACAATACCCCAAAGTCATCATTTCTGTTCTATGATAAATTGGTATTCAGTCATATAAACTTATTATCTGGCATTTCAGAAAATGTACATTTCATGATGGGCATCTTGAAGTCTCCTCTCTATTCATCTAATGGTGAATGGCAAGGCTAATGTCAGAGGCTTAGTCTCTATGATAGAGCCATGAACTTTTTCAATTGAAGAATAGTTCCCTGTTGCACACAGCATGACATTGCCTGAGAATCCAAGAAGCCTATGCTGTAAATATATTAGGCTGGCCAGAAATTCCACATGCTACCCTTATTTCCATAGATGTATCTTACATCATGGTTATACAGAGCATATGGTTCAAGTAACAATTCTACTTAATACCATGGTTTGAAATAGATACAGGCTCTTCTCTTGCTTTTGACCTACTTAAAGCCCCAAAATTGATTCAGATATTGTCAATATAGAAGATAAATGTGATGTGCTGTTCATTGTAAGATCTAGCCTCCTTCACACTCTATTGAAACAGAGGGAAGGGAAATCAATATATCTCCGAGGCTAGTAAGTGAATGTATACTACTCTTTGGCCTAAAGGAATGTAAATGGCTTCTGATATCCCTTCCAGATTGGGTTGATAAGAACACATTAATATCCATTTACCACGTAAGTGCCCAAGGTTATGTGATATGTTTAGTGAAGATACTGCATTCATTAGAACAGCTATAATTGGAGCTGTGAAATGGTCACAGTTAGAATAGGTCACTGTCATCTGCTATGATCTGTCTGCTTTAGCAGGGGCCAAAGTTTGAATTAAATGGAAATATGACAAGGACTATCATCCTTGCATCCTTTAAGTCTATGAAGTGTTCACTACACTGTGCCATTCTACTTAGTGTTTCTTCTGGTACATTATTTTCAGTGGGTGTTAGAAGTATCATGGAATTCTATTGAGTGTTTTCTACTATAATGAATGGCTTTGAAATCCACAAGTCAACAAACCAAAATGAGGTTTCTGCATTAGAATGTGTTCAAAGTTATGTTACCTACTTGAAATAAACTGTTAGAAATAAAAGTTGTTGTATGTAAGCCTCATGGAAACCACAAAATAAAAACCTGTAGTAGGTACACAAAAGTTAGAGAGAAAGGAATCTAAGCATACTATTTCAGAAAGTCATCAAATTAGAAAGAAAAAGAGCAAGAGAGGAACTACAAAATAACCAGAAAAGAATTTAAAAATGGCAATCAGTAAATACTTAACAATGATTATTTTAAATGTAAATGGACTAAATTCTCTTATCAAAAGACATAGAGTGGCTGAATGGATAAAAAATGAAAACATGTATATGCTACTTATAAGAGACTCACTTCAGATATAAAGACACAATAGGTGGAATGTGAAGTGACAGAAAAAGATATTTCATGAATATGGAAAGCAAAATAAAGCTGGGAGAGCTATATTTATATTAGACAAAACAGACTTTAAAACAAAGATTTTAATAAAAGGCAAAGAAGGTCATTACATAATGATAAAGGGGTCAATCCAATGACAGGACATAACATTTGTAAATATTTATTCATCCAGCATAGGAGAACCTAAATATATGAAACAAATATGAAAGGACTTAAAAGGCAAAATAGACAATATGATAATAATGGAGATTTAATACCCCACTTTTAGCAAGGGATAGATCAGACAGAAAAATCAGTAAGGAAACATTAGCCTTAAGTGACATATTAGATTAGATGGTATAAACAGACAGATACAGAACATTCCATCCAAAAACAACACAATACATATTCTTCTCAAGTGCACGTGGAACATTCTCTAGGGTAGATTACATATTAGGATACAAAATAAGTCCTAATAGAGTTAAGAAGTTGAAATCATATTAGGCAACCTCTCCTACCACAATGGTATGAAACTAGAAGTCGGTTACAGGAAGACTAGGAAATTCACAAATATGTTGAGATTACCCAAAATACTACTGAATAACCAATGGTCAATGAAGAAATCAAGAAATGCCTAGAGAAAAATGACAATGGAAATAAAAAATACCAAATCTTACAGGATGCAGCAAAAGCAGTTCTAAAAGGGACATTCATAGCAATAAATGCCTCAAGAACAAGAAAAATCTCAAACAACCTAATTTTACAACTAAAGGAATTTGAAAAAGAGCAAGCAAAGCCCATATTTAATTGAAGGAAGAAAATAACAATGATCAGAGCAGAAATAAATGAAATAGAGACTGAAGAGATAATAGAAAAATATCAGTGAAACTAAGAGCTGGTTCATAGAAAAGACAAACCTTTAGCTAGACCCACCTAGACAAAAAAGAGGACTCAAATAAATAAAATCAGAAATGAGAGAGGAAACGTTACAATTGATACTACAGAAATATAAGAATCATAAGATACTACTTTGAAAATCATACACCAAAATATTTGACAATCTAGAAGAAATGGATAAATTCCTAGAAACATACAACCCACCAAGACTGAATCATGAGGACATAGAAACTAAGGAGATTGAATTAATAATCAGAAATTTCCCAACAAAGAAAAGTCTAAGACCAGATTGCTTCATTTGTGAATTCTGCCAAATACACAAAGAAGAATTAATACCAATCCTTCTTAAACTCTTCCAAAAAATGGAAAATGAGGAAAAATTTGCAAATTCATTTTACAAGGCCAGAATTACCCTGACTCCAAAATCAGAGAAACATGCCACAAGAGAAGAAAATAATAGGCCAATATCCCTGATGAATATAGACCCCAAAATATTCAACAAAATATTAACATATTTAATATGTTAAAAAGATCATTTATCATAATCAAGTGGAATTTATTCCAGGGATGCAAGAATGGTTCAACATCCACAAAATAATGGATGTGATACACAACATTAACAAAGGGAAGGATAAAAAAAGCTTATGATCTCAATAAATGAAAAAAATCATTGACAAAATTCAACACACATTCATGATATAAACTCAACAGAGTGTGTATAGAGGAAACATACCTCAGTATAACAAAGACTGTATATGACAGGCCCATACCTAACACCATACTCAAAAATTGAAAGTTGAAAGCTTTTTCTCAATTTCAGAAACAAGTATGTCCAGCTCATCACTTTTATTCAACATTGTCTTGAAATTCCTAACCAGAGTAACTAGACAAAAGAAAAAAAAAAAGGCATCCAATCGGGAAAGGAGGAAGTAAAATTGTAACTATTTGCAGATGACATGATATTATGAATAGAAAACCCTAAAGATGACACCCAAAATCTGTTAAAACTAGTGAATGAATTCAGCAAAATTTCAGAATTGATATACAGAAATCTTTTGCATTTCTTTACACTAATTATAAACTGTGAGAAAGAGGAATTAAGAAAAGAATCCCATTTACAATTACATCAAAAAGAATGAAACACCTAGGAATAAGTTTAACCAAGGAAGTGAAAGACCTGTATACTTAAAACTACAATTATAAACAAAACAATACGATACAAATAACTGGAATGATATTCCATGCTCAGGAGTTGGAAGAATTAATATTGTTAAAATGTCCAGACTATAAAAGCAATGTATGGATTCAGTGCATTCCCTATGAAAATTCCAACAGCATTTTTCACAGAAATAGAACAAATAAATCTAAAGTAGGTATGGAACCAAAAAAGACCCTGAATAACTGAAGCAATCTTGAGAAAGTAGAATAAAGCTGGAGAGATTATGCTCACTGACACTGTACTGTATTTCAAAGCAAAAATCAAAACAGTATGGTACTGACATAAAAACAGATAGATGGATCAATGGAACAGAATGCATAGCCCAGAAAGAAACCCACACACATATGGTCAATTAATTTATAACAAAGGAGGCAAGAATAATAAATGGGGAAAGGACAGTCTCATCAATAAATGGTGTTGGGAAAACTGGACAGCCACATGCAAAAGATGAAACTGGACCACTTATTTTATACACAAACATTAACTCAAAAAACTTGAATATAAAACCTGAAACCATGGAACTCTTAGATAGAAGCTTAAGCTAATAAGCTCCTTGATATTGGTATTGGCAATGATTTTGGGGGGATTTATCACCAAAAGCAAAGGCAGCAAAACCCAAAATGAACATGTGGGACTATATCAAACTTAAAAGCATCTCCACAGCAAGGAAAACCATCAAAAGAAAGAAAGAAAGAAAGAAAAAGGAGGAGAGAAAGGAAGGGAGGAAGGGAAGAAAGAGAAGGAAGGAAGGAAGGAAGAGAGGAAGGGAGGGAGGGAGGAAGGGAGTGAAGGAGGGAGGAAGGAAGGAAGGAAAGGAGGAAGGGAGGGAGGGCAGCCTACTGAATGGGACAAAATATTTTCCAGTCATATATCTGATCAGAGGTTAATACCCAAAATAAAGAACTCATGCAACTCAGTAGTTAAAAACCCCAAACAAGTCAATTAAAAACTGAACAGAAGATCTGAATATTTTTGCAAAAAAGATAAACATATGTCCAACTTGTACATGAAAAGATGCTCAGTATCACTAATCATCAGGGAAATGCAAATCAAAACCACAGTGAGATATCACCTAATACTTGTTAGAATTACTGTTAACAAAAAGATAAGAAATAAGTGTTGGCAAGTATGTGAAGAAAAGGGAATGCTTGGGATCAAGCGTTGATTGATTCCCATCAATGTTTGTTGGTGGGAATGTAACAGTGTTGATGGATGTAAATTGATATAGCCAATATGAAAAACAATATGGAGTATCCTTAAAATATTACAAATGGAACTGCAACGTGATCCATCAGCTTCACTTCTGGGTATTATCCAAAGAAAATGAAAATTGTAACTTGAAAATATATATGCATCTTTATGTTCATTGCAGTATTACGTATAACAGCCAAGATATGGAAACAGCTTAAGTGCACATCAATGGATGAATGGATAAAGAAACTGATTTTATATATATCATTATGCATATATATATATATATATATATATATAAACGGAACACTATTCAGCCATAAAAAGAATGAAATCTTGCTATTTGTGACAATGCAGATGGATCTTTAGGGCATTATGCTAAGTGAAATAAATCAGAGAGGGGCAAATACAGTATAATCTCATATATATGTGGAATCTTAAAAAATAATAATAATAATAATAAAAAGCTCATAGAAAAGATTGGTGGTTACCAGAGGTGGAAGGGTAGGAGATGGATGAAGGTGGTCAAAAGATACAAACTTCCAGTTATAAAATAAGTAAGTCTTGGTGATATAATGTACAGCAAGTGACTGTATTGTGTATTTAAAAGTTGCTAAGATAGTAGATCCTCAAAGTTCTCATCATACACAAAAAATTTTGTAATAATGTATGGTGATGGAGGTTAACTAGACTTATTTTGGTGATCATTTTCACAATGTATAGAAAATTGAATCATTATGTTATATACCTGAAACTGATATAATGTTACATGTCAAATCCAAAAAAAAAATTGTCAGAATATACCATTGAAAATATCATTGGCCAAATATTTCCTTCTCAGAACATTTTTAATTCAATTTCCTTAAGATGTGTATATATACATATATATATGTATATGTATATATATATACATTTACATGTGTGTATGCATTAATCTTTCACCTTAGCTGTTGTGATTTGGGGGGAATTGGTCGATTTTGTCATGCTTTTATTGTCTGTGCAATCTAGTGATGTTTCCCATTTCATTTCTAATTGGTAATTTGTGCCTTCTTTCTTGTTAAATCATTTATCAAATTCTTTGATCTTTTTAAAGTACCTGATTTTATAGTTTTCTTTAGGCTTTTCTAATTTTTCAATTTGGAACTTTAACATTTTCTTCTCTTAATTATTTACTTTTTCTCACTTAATGTAGTTAGTTTTCTAAATCCCCAAGATTATAAAATGGTAAATATTTGTTGCTGTTTTTCTATGCATATGTATTTCTTTGGTGTCTTGAGAAATAGGCTGAATTATTGAAGGCAGTACTTAGATACGCTTAAGTCATCTGGCAAAATACCACCATAACATACCATCATAATAAACTGTTCCATACTTCCTTAATATATATAACTTTATTTACATGCCTTAACCAGTATAGAAGTAAGTTGTGTTTCACATGATTTGGGTCAGTGTTTCTCAATCTTGGCTGCATATTAGAATCATCCGAAGAGCTTTAAAAATTTTTGAGATCAGTTTTATCAGTGAAAATCAATATAATTAAGATGTAGATGAGACTCTGGAATCACCATCACTTAAAGCTCTCTAGGTGATTCTAATATGCAACTAGTTTATAATGACGAACAGAGATCCTACGTCCCCCAATGAAATACGTATATATGCTTATTCATAAAACACCTAGGTTCTTAAATATGTGATCCTATAACAAAAAATAAATATATTTATATATTATTAATTTTTGTTTCTGCTTTGGTTTTCATATACCTATCATTCTGTGACTTCATTGAGAGCTCATTATTTACATACATAAAACAATGATACATTGTCCTCACATAACTAATCTGGTATGATGAACTTCTGCCTGGAGAAAACACAGCCCTAATAGGCATGTGTTTCCATGACTGCCTCTACTCTGAGGCTAATATGTGAAGAGCTAGGAGAACTAGGACTAATGATAGACATTTTAGTAGGCAGTATTGGTTCTGATACAAAGTATATGATACAAGCTCCCTGGATATTAAAAACAATCAAGAAGTCTATAAGAAGTAAGTCTAAGTAAAGGAAAAGCAAATATGAGAAGTTTTGAGGAACTTGCTTCTTTGATTTATTTACTCTTGTGTGAGAGAAAGGAAAAGGAGAAAAAAATACTTGGCTGAAAGAAACAAAAAATGACCAAGTCAAACTAGGAATTTTCTCAGGTGAACATTTTTCATTCAGTTCTACTGTGCCTTTTTTTGCTTTTATTTTATTTGAATCTCTATGGTCTTTGGACATATTCTGTATCTGATGCCCAATTCTCATTATCTGGAAACTCAGTTTCTTCCCTGGAGTCTAAATGTGAAGTGAGCAAGTGATTACAAGTCTGCGTCTTCCCTTTTTGAGATCAAGTAAATGTAGTTGGGAAATAGTTTCCCTTTTCTTAGTCGGTCACTGCATTCATGGACTTCCTGTAAAGACCAAGTCTCTGTTAATTGTTGATAGAAATTTTAAAACAAACAAATATAATCTTACTACTAGAAACTCAACCACCCTACATACAGAGTCAAGATTTACATGAGACGGTAAGTTCCAGTATAACTGATATAAACAATGAGAAGGAACAGTAAGTTAGCAAGTACTTTGATTAAGAGTTCATGGATCCAACTCTGTTATTAGGTACATTTAGCTTTATACTTCAAATAAAATAAAATCATGATATTATAATCACTTGTCTGTTTGTCTCCACATCGAGGCTAAAAGTTGTATGATGAAAGGAGTTGAGATCTGGACAAACTTGCCCAATGTTGTCTGGAAAAAGTTTCCCTTTTCTTAGTCTCTCACTGCATTCATGACAATGAACAGAAATGAATTAAATAAATTTTCTCAGATAAATTAATGTATTTCTTCAATAGATCTTGTCTAATTAAATGATCTACATAAAATATTTTGAGGATTCTAAAATATATAATTTTTGAACAAATATTTGATCAATAATTTTTTTCCACCTATTAGAAAAATCAGTATATATCCTGCATTAGAAAAGACTGCAATAACTCCAGTGAAATCAGGTATTGATTTGAACATTTAGCTCTGAAATTATAGAATTGAAAGGGACTGTGTCCTTATGTCTCTGAGCTGGTGACCTCATTGATTTCGGTATGACACCTGAAATCTATGTGTGCTATTCTGTTACATTTCTCCTGCCTATCTTAATTCCCAAGGATGTATGCTTTCTTCTTATGTGAAAGACTGTCTCAACCATTACCATTTAATAAAACAAGGTGAGTTCAATATCAAATTTCATAAAACTAGCAAGTATTCTGTTTTATAATTGTTGACAATTTCTCTTTTTGGTGCTGACAATAAATTATGCTTTATGTGGTGGAAATTATATATACTGGAATGTGTAGGGCCCAACAACATGAATTCCTCAAGAGAACGCAGGAAATAAACATGAAGTGGAGTTTGGGATTGAAGAAACAAAGGAGCTAGGTGCAACTGGAGGAGAGATCTTGTGGTTAGCTGATGCACATAAAGATACAGGTATTAGTAGGCCCTGAAAGAAAAAAAAATACTGCATACTAGTGACGGTAAAGAAGTACCACCATATGGTGGCCAGTTTTATGTGCAACTGAAGAAATGGAAAGGGCAAAGGTAATTCTATTTCTTTCTTAGTTCCCCTTGTTTGCTTCTTTAGTCTGTCCCTAAAGATCAGATTGGTGTCTCCCAGGAATCTGTTTTTCACTTAATTCTCTTATTCCTCAACATACCGTCATCAGGCAATTCCATGTGCACTTTAGTTTCTTTACCACCTATGTGCTCATACCCCCACATGGGTATTTCTAACTCAGACATCTTACTGAGAGCTAATGAATTTAAGCTAACCAACCAGTAGTCTTGTGTACTTGGATTTTTATCAAGATCTCCAATTCAACACTCAAAGGTGTTCACTACTTAGCCTCCAAATCTAGTATTCCCTCAATATTGCTTTTTCAGCATATAGCAATAGCATTCATTCAGGATAAGGGAAGAGTATTGTCATATTGATAAGGAAAATTTTCATTTTTATGTGTTTGCGTGCTTTTTATACACATGTCAAAATTTGAAGTTACTATAAATCAACCAAATAATTAATTTATATAATCCTGTACATATTTAATCACTTATAGCACTTCAACAGCATTGATTCATATTTTTAAGAATGAAATTATTGATCCAAATTATTGCTTCAATTCTTCTTATTAACCATAATGTTAAATATCAATACTAATCTCGGTCAAATATTCTTGGCTGCCAGTATTCTGATATTTTACCTGACATTAAACATTTTATTTAAACATAAAATATCACAACATTTTAAAGCTTTTCCTGGTCACTTCCTTTTCCTTTGCAGTCTAACACATCTTAGGTCATTATCTTTGGGGAATCAGTTGTCATACTGTGATCTCACTACAAGGACATGAAAGAGTGATTGTAATATTGACAGTTAATTAGCAGCCTTAGGTTTGAAGTGGTTTGGAGATATTTTAAAAGGCAAGGAAAACAAGCATAGGAAAAACTGCTTTTAAAGGAAATCACAGAGAAGCCTTCACTATAATTCAAATGTTCCTACAGATAGTCTTTAGTAATACATGTGAAGTCAAACACATGTTCTATTTACTATGCTATCACTGCTCATGATGACTGTATATTCTGATTTCTGAAAATTACAAACTACATAGTATCTTTTGTAGTCTAACTGATACAGGATAAACCATGATTTAATCTTGCCTTTGTGTATGTGAAATTCAGCAGTGGTGCTGTTTTTTTTTTATTCTCAATCTATCAGTAGCCATTTAAATAAGATAATTTTAAAAAGTCTACCAAATTTCAAATTTCTTTAGAAGATTCTCAACAGTCCCAAAGCCTGAGATATCATTTATTCAATCAAAAGTTTGTATACTGAAAAATACAGCACAAATTAGGAAAATAAATTGGATCCCATCAATTAAATTCCATACAAATGTGTGCAACTACATTCTCTAGTTTTAACTGATCACATTTCATTAGCAAATTGAATGCTTTATTGCCATTTAGAATAAATTTTAATTGTTTAATAGAGATGTATTTGAAATAATTTTAAATCTTCTACTTATAGAAAACTAACCTACTTGCATCTCTACCAACCTATGAATCAGATTCATTGTAATTCAAAAAGTAGACAAAAACCAAAGTTGGATACAACAGGTATTCATATTTTTATTGTAGTTTCTAACTAAAATCTGTGCATGAATCTATCTATCTTTCCACTGAGTTTGGGTTCTTATCAACCTGGCATATGGCTGGTTTTATGTGGAAGTAATTATAATATCAGTGCAATGAGATCAACCTCTCTATTATTGCTCTTACATTCACCATCTTCTTACCGTGAGTGAGAAACATCCTTTTATACTATGTCCCCCCTATACCATCTTTCATGCTGGGCACAACTTTCACTTCAATTGATTTACCTGCTTCTCACTCACTCCCACAATTCAGATAAAAATTACAGGCATCATGTTAATGATATGCCAGCCCTGTTTACATATGCCTATTCCTAAGGACCTATTGTAAAATTCCCCCATAGATTTGATTGCCACTACTATTACAATAACATTGTTATAGTTCTTCACATTTAAACCATGTCCTCTCTGACAGATCATTCTAATTTCTCCCATTGAGGAACACCCTCACATATTGTTTACACATCTGTTAATCAGGGCATTTAAAACATCAAGTGTGTACTAGCCTGGATGTAGCAGTTGTTTGATCCTAGTAATGAGTTTCATCCCATGATATTTTTTTGTTGCGCTCCATCTCAGAACTGCTGGTTTCTCCTTGAAAGAGGTCTGGTGTTCCACATTATTAGGGAGTGTGAAGAGGTCCACTTACTCCCTTCTGCAAGTCTTAACTAGAAGCATATTCATGATGCATTCTCTGGGTTCTGTGGCCATGCTATCATGACATCATACAAAACTGATGGAGGAATAGAGCTAGAATTATTTTGTTAATTACCTGTACTGACTATGAATGAAATAATTTAATAATGTATGTTTCATCTTAACTAAGATGCCTTTTAAAATAATACCTCTGAATGAAGACAATATCTTTCTTTGTTAATAAGTGTACAATAAGAACACTTGATAAAAGAAAAATCATCCAATATATCCTATATCAGGTATTTTCTATTTTATTTTTTCCTTAATTACCATTTTATTAAATGTAAATTTTGCCCAAGTATTGTCAATTTCTGTTATATGCCCTCTCACAATTTGCCCATAAAGGCTTTTGATTGTGAAGATTTTTCTACCTTCCACTGTTACACATTGAACCAATTCTGAAACTGAGAGCTAAAAGAAATATTTTAGCTACTGGTAATGAACATTGAGATGTTTTATTTCTGAGACATTTAAAAAAATAATTATACTTTATGGCCTTACTTGAAAAAAATACACATTTTGTTAGTGTTTTATTTCACAGTTATTTATTGAGAAGACAAATGTTATTTCCTTTAGAAAGTGATGGCCACATATTTTAAATTGTTAAGTTCTAAGCATTTTATTTTGAAGTTTTCAGCACAGATAACTATCCATATATTATTAAAGTTGGATATGGTTCTTTAGCTATATATATTCATACACACACACACTCACACAAACACATATGTGAACCAGCCAGTGACAACCCCAGTCGATGATAGCCCAAGTCAATGGCAGTCATACATATATAAAAAAAGACTAATTATCTCCTCCCAGAGCTACAAATCTTTTAATCTTAAGGAAATAAAACCTAATTTCCATGTTGTTACCTTTAAAATATTCACTATAATGATTCTATTATATACACATACTTTCTCACTTTCATGAAAATTTATCATATTTACTATTCGTGTAGAAACAGATACTTTTAATGAGACTTATAAGTAATTCTGGAATGGTACAGTAACATTTCAGTGCAGGTTGTAGTCTGGTGGTAAATCTTTTTCTATTCTAGGAAAGATCATACCCAAAAGCAGATATTTCAGAAATGGCAGCAAAGCCTCCCACAACAGATTGGATATCACATGTTCTGCAGAATCTCTTTGTCTTGATACCTAGCTTTAGAAAAGCCAAATGTGTCTAAAATGTTAAAAGAAAAAACTCTAAGAGGGCACTTTAAGGAAACTTGAAGTGTTTTGAAGTTCTAACAGTTAAAATGTTTAGCACAAAAATTTCTAAGACATCTTCGGACTTTTTCATTTTTCTGTACTCACAAAAAATTGTGAGAAAGCATTGATGGACCAGTTATATATATATATATATATATATATGCTTAAGTTCTAAGCATTTTATTTTGAAGTTTTCAGCATAGATAACTGTTTATATATATATATATAAAATACTATGTTTATTATATACACACACATATATAAAATATACTGTATATACACTATACACTATAAACTGTATAATATATACTGTATATTATATATATTGTATATAATATCATATTATGTATGATATAGTATTTAAAATGAAACAAACCTTGGTAAAATTAAATAGAAAAAAAGTCCAAACACAACAAGACTGACTTTTAAAATGAACATTTCCCAAACATGGTAACATTCTCAGTTTCTAATCTAAAATAAACCTTAATCTCAGTCGTAAATGTTTCGAATTTGTCTCAATCCACACCCACAATAAAGGAAGATTACCTACAACTCTCATGGACAATCACTTTGAAATCCCTTATAATTTCTTCAGGGAAATTGTATTCCAATTAATGTATCTCTCAAAAATGTCTTCTATCTTTCTTCTAGTTTATTTCAGTAAAAAATCAAGCAAGCCAGAAAGAATTTTTAAATAAATTATAATACAGGATTTTTAAGTCATATCAAAATATACAGAAAAGAGAAAAAACGGAAAACTGCATTAGGAAGTGTACCTATTACCTAGATCTATCAAATGCTGTTATTTTCCATACGTAAAATAGTTACAGTTAAATGAATGATGTACTAAAAAAAAAATAAATTTGTTTAGTAGTCAAGACCTATAGATACCTTGCCCTGGTGTCTTTCCTAACCTTCCTCCATTAGAGACAATTTATATCTTAATTTGGTAGTTTTTAAAAGCCATGCTCATTCTGTGTACCCATAAAAATCATTTGATACTGTTTATCATGTTTTAAAACTTTATATTAAAGTGTAGTATAGTGCAACTTACAGATCAACATTATTTTTGGAGAAATATTAATTTTGATATAACAAGCTCCAATTCATTTATATTAACTGCAGTTTCAAATTCCACTTATGATATTATCTATCTATGTATCTATCTTCTCCTCTCATCTGACATGATTTTAATATTTGCTGTTGAAAATACTACTATAGCAAACATTAGTGAACACATACTCATATAGATGTATGTTGAGTTTCTGAAGGATATACACCTCTGGAGTAAAATGAGTGTTGTAAATTTACCAAATAATGATAAATTGCTTTCCGAAGAAGTTGTGAAAATTGCCTTTCCAAATAGGGTATGATGGTACCCATTTCTCCACATCTTTAAACACTTTAGTATTGACTGATCTGTGCCAATTTGAAGGGTATGAAAATAAGCCTCAGTATTGTTTCATTTTGCATTTCTCAGACTCCAGATAGAGTGGACATGTTTTCAAATGTTCATGGCCACCGAGGTAACCTTTGTGAATTATTATTTTCATTTGGTTTACATTTCCTTTGGGCTTGTTTCACTCATTTTTTTTTTTTAGGCAGCCTGTATATTAGCTGGCCACTAACGTTGGTTGGTTATATGCATTGCAAATATATTATTTGAGTCTCTGTTATCCTTCTTTTAAATTTGTGCCTGTTTAAAAATTTTTAATGTTGGTTAAATTTATTAATATTTTTATTTTCTGTTTGCCTTAAAAATTGTTGCTTATTATAAAATATCATATATCTTTAATATTTTAAATTGTTACCTTTCATATTAGGTTTTTGAGCTACATATATATATATAGTGCATGTATAGGTGTCTAATTTTATTTACTAAATTTTGACTCTGGGCATACCAACATGGAAAAAAAGAGGTCAATTGAAATGAGATTGTGGAGTTTGACAGGGAAAGCTTTGGGATTTGCAAGCCAATTAGTTTTTGGAGTCCCCTAAAATAATGACAGGACTTGAAGTTAAGAAGAAAACTGAGCCAGGGTTCAATGCATGTGGTGGACAGAGGTATATGGCAAGGAGGAAGGGAGAAAGCAGCAACGTAGACTGGAAAATCGTGGTGTAGCTGAGGGCTAAGCACTCAACAGAACTGGTTTTGATGTTTTATTAAGTGTGGTGAAGTAATGGGGATCAAGAAGGAGCAAATGCAATTCCTAACCTGAGGGGCCGCGTGAGTGGAAGTACTCACCATCTAAGCAGACTGCAGGGAAGCCGTTTCAAGAAGATTCAGGTTTCATTCACTGCAGGAAAGGCGAGAGCTTTTGACATAAAGCCTGCTGGCTTGGGTGAGCAGTTTCAGAGAGCACAGTGACGAGGTGAGAGACTGCAGAGGAGACTAACAGGGTCGTGGACACATCCGATAAATTCAGAGGATTGTTGCTGTGGTTGGTGGCTTAGGAGGAAGTAGGGGTTTGCTAACTGACCAGGATGAGGAAATAAGTACATTGTTCTCTACAAATACTTTGATTTACAAATATTCTGAATAAAAACTCAGGGTAAAATTAAGCTTTAAATAACCAAACACATTTTTCATTATTCAGAAGATCCAAGAAAAAGCCTAAGATTTTTGTTTTTACAAATTTATTTTGGTTTCAACAATGTTCTATACTGATTTTCTGGTAGTCCTTCCTATGTAATAAGATAACTTCGGGCTGAATTTTTCCCCTAAGAATCATTGGTTTAACTTTTTTCAACTACATCTTTTGAAGAAAGGAGAAAAAAGACATTGTGGTTTGGCATAGGCAGGGGGTTTTCTTTTCATTATCTTGAAAATATAAACAGATATCAAGCTGTGAATAAACATGGATGTAGTAATAGTGGTCACAGAGAAGGGATTTCTTAGAAGTTTTCAATATTTTTAAGCTTCAAAAATAAATTCATCTACCTTTATATGTCATCTACATTTAAACACGCAGCCTCTTCTTTATCACTCCCGTCTTTTTCCCTCCTTGTCCATGTTATTTTCATTTTGCAGCTGCAAAGCAAAGCCTTTTCTTTCCAACTACTATTACCTTCTGTGTATCTGTGATCCCTGAAGAGGCAATTTTCAGAAGTACCTAGGCTTTCAGTCATCCAGTTTTCATCTTGAAATCTTACAGTCTACTTTCAGTTCTGTATCCTCATTTAAGACTCCTTTCACAAGGTATCTACTGCCCTTACAAAACTAACTAGTCCATGTTTTATGGACATTCCTAAACTCCTGGTCTCCTATATACCTATTCATCATTTCCCTAATTGTCAGTAATTTGTTTTCTTCATCAAATCTTTATATTATTACTGTTTGAAAACCCAATGTCTTCTTATGCCATTTCAAAAAATGTCTCTGTAAGGGATCTATTCACAACAAAAGAATTCCCTTTGTCTTTCTGGTTATAATGCCAGCAACTTTCCCAGTGATTTCTGAGTTTTACTCACTCTTTGTAATATATTTACTATATATTACCTTTTCATGTTCTCTTCTATTTTCTTTCCACTGGTCTTTATCTTTCTCCATGTCTTCAATTACCATCCAATCAATTCCAATCCCACGGGTCTCTCTACCCATGACATGTTCTGCTTTTTTCAATTCACGATATACCTTTACCTGTCACATTTTCCTGTATGTTCTATTGTCATTGAAAACCTAATGTGACAAGGTCAGGCTCTTGAAATTTCCTTCTTAGCACCCATCCATTCTTCCTAACTCTGTTACTCTCTCAATTGTACCAGTGTAAAACTTGGGCATTAACTTTAATACCTTTTTAATCTCACCCTCAAGGCCTTATTAACTGTTTTGCCTGTACCATCTCTATAAAGATTCTTCTGTCTTTATCCCTAGATTACAACTTTTACAAATGTCTTTATCTTTATGCTTGGGTACTGAACACTGGTTTCCTCTCTTGTTTCCTGTTTCTCACCTGTTACACTGTTTTCTCTTGATAGACTCACATATTTCATTATTGAGGTTAATATTACTTTTTTTAAAGAAATGCATCCTAGCTTTATTATATTATTTGCTAATAGTCTCTGAAAGGAAAAAAACAAGAAAAGATGTATCTTCACTTCTGTAGTTCTGCATCTATTTTATACATTAATATTTTCTAATGTTATAGTTTTCAGTATCTCATGGCCTCTTTATATATATATATACAATCCATACCATAACAGATAGTTCTTTTCTCTTAGTGACATCTCATTTAACCAAAAGTTATCCATGGAATTTGTTTTAAATAAGCACATATTATAAAAATGAAGCTGTTTTTTTCAAAATTTCAAATGTTTCTAAGATGAGAGAATAACTCAATAAAGTGGCCAATTCCTGTAAATGACTATAGATATTAACATACGCTTATTTTGGGAAGATATAAAATAGGCAGACTTTGGGAAGGGGTGCTTCCTTTGGATAAAATATTAAAACAGTCATTTCCCAAGTTTCCTTCTTAGTTCTATTTTTTTTAATATAATTTATTTTATTATCATTAATTTACAATTACATGTGCAATATTACGATTATTAAACTACCCCTTCATCAGGTCCCCCCCACCAACCCCATTACAGTCACTGTCCATCAGCATAGTGAGATGCTATAAAATCACTACTTGTCGTCTCTGAGTTGTACTGCCCTCTCCGTGCCCCCGCAACATTACATCTGCTAATCGTAATGCCCCTTTTTCCCTCTTATCCCTCCCTTCCCGCCCATTTTCCCTAGTCCATTTCCCTTTGGTAACTATTAGTCCATTCTTGGGTTCTGTGAGTCTGCTGCTGTTTTGTTCCTTCAGTATTTTTTCTTTGTTCTTATACTCCACATATGAGTGAAATCATTTGATACTTGTCTTTTTCGGCTTGGCTTATTTCACTGAGCATAATACCCTCTAGCTCCATCCATGTTGTTGCAAATGGTAGGATTTGTTTTCTTCTTATGGCTGAATAATATTCCATTGTGTATATGTACCACATCTTTTTATCCATTCATCTACTGATGGACACTTAGGTTGCTTCCATTTCTTGGCTATTGTAAATAGTGCTGCAATAAACATAGGGGTGCATCTGTCCTTTTCAAACTGGGCTGCTGCATTCTTAGGGTAAATTCCTAGGAGTGGAATTCCTGGGTCAAATGGTATTTCTACTTTGAGTTTTTTGAGGAACCTCCATACTGCTTTCCACAATGGTTGAACTAATTTGCAGTCCCACCAGCAGTGTAGGAGGGTTCCCTTTTCTCCACATCCTCGCCAACATTTGTTGTTGTTTGTGTTTTGGATGTTGGCCATCCTCACTGGTGTGAGGTGATATCTCATTGTGGTTTTAATCTGCATTTCTCTGATGATTAGCGATGTGGAGCATCTTTTCATGTGCCTGTTGGCCATCTGAATTTCTTCTTTGGAGAAGTGTCTCTTCATGTCCTCTGCCCATTTCTTAATTGGATTATTTGCTTTCTGTTTGTTAAGGTGCATGAGTTCTTTATACATTTTGGATGTCAACCCTTTATCAGATACGTTTTTTTTCTTTATTAAGGTATCATTGATATACAATCTTATGAAGGTTTCACATGATCAACATTGTGGTTACAACATTCACCCATATTATCAAGTCCCCTCCCACACCCCATTGAAGTCACCGTCCATCAGCGTAGTAAGATGCTATACAGTCATTACTTTTCTGTTCTGTACTGCCTTCCTCGTGACCTACCTATATTATGTGGCTAAATACAGTGCCCCTTAATCTCCTTCTCCCTCCCTCCCCACCAACCCTCCCCAACAAGCCTTCCCTTTGGTAACCGCTAGTCACTTCTTGGAGTCTATGAGTCTGCTGCTCTTTTTATCCTTCAGTTTTTTTTTAAAGGTATCATTGATACACAATCACATGAGCAACATTGTGGTTGCTAGATTCCCCCCATTATCAAGTCCCTACCACACACCCCATGACAGTCACTGTCCATCAGCACAATAAGATGCTGTAGAGTCACTACTTGTCTTCTTTGTGCTATATTTCGTTCCCCGTGCCCTCCCTACATTATGTGTGCTCATCATAATGCTCCTTAATCCCCTTCTCCCTCCATTCTCACCCATCCTCCCCAGTCCCTCTTAGTCCATTCTTGGGTTCTGTGAGTCTGCTGCTGTTTTCTTCCTTCACTTTTTGCTTTGTTGTTATACTCCACAGATGAGGGAAATCATTTGGTACTTGTCTTTCTCCACCTGGGTTATTTCACTGAGCATAATACCCTCTAGCTCCATCCATGTTGTTGCAAATGGTAGGATTTGTTTTCTTCTTATGGCTGAATAATATTCCATTGTGTATATGTACCACACCTTCTTTATCCATTCATCTACTGATGGACACTTAGGTTGCTTCCATTTCTTGGCTATTGTAAATAGTGCTGCAATAAACATAGGGGTGCATCTGTCCTTTTCAAATTGGGCTGCTGCATTCTTAGGGTAAATTCCTAGGAGTGGAATTCCTGGGTCAAATGGTATTTCTATTTTGAGTTTTTTGAGGAACCTCCATACTGCTTTCCACAATGGTTGAACTAATTTGCAGTCCCACCAGCAGTGTAGGAGGGTTCCCTTTTCTCCACATCCTCGCCAACATTTGTTGTTGTTTGTGTTTTGGATGTTGGCCATCCTCACTGGTGTGAGGTGATATCTCATTGTGGTTTTAATCTGCATTTCTCTGATGATTAGCGATGTGGAGCATCTTTTCATGTGCCTGTTGGCCATCTGAATTTCTTCTTTGGAGAAGTATCTATTCATGTCCTCTGCCCATTTCTTAATTGGATTATTTGCTGTCTGTTTGTTAAGGTGCATGAGTTCTTTATATATTTTGGATGTCAACCCTTTATCAGATACGTTTTTTATGAATATATTCTCCCATACTGTAGGATGTCTTTTTGTTCTACTGATGGTGTCCTTTGCTGTACAGAAGCTTTTCAGCTTGATATAGTCCCACTTGTTCATTTTTGCTTTTGTTTCCCTTGCCCGGGAGATATGTTCATGAAGAAGTTGCTCATGTTTATGTCCAAGAGATTTTTGCCTATGTTTTTTTCTAAGAGTTTTATGGTTTCATGACTTACATTCAGGTCTTTGATCCACCTTGAGTTTACCTTTGTGTATGGGGCTAGACAGTAGTCCAGTTTCATTCTCTTACATGTAGCTGTCCAGTTTTTCCAACACCAGCTGCTGAAGAGGCTGTCATCTCCCCATTGTATATCCAAGGCACTTTTATCAAATATTAATTGACTGTATATGTTTGGGTTAATGTTTGAATTTTCTATTCTGTTCCACTGGTCTGTGGGTCTGTTTTTGTGCCAATACCAAATTGTCTTGATTACTGAGGCTTTGTAGTAGAGCTTGAAGTCAGGGAGTGTAATTCCCCCTGTTTTACTCCTCCTTCTCAGGATTGCTTTGGCTATTCGGGGTCTTTTGTGGTTCCATATGAATTTTAGAATTATTTGTTCCAGTTCATTGAAGAAAGCTGTTGGTAGTTTGATAGGGATTGCATTGAATCTGTAGATTGCTTTAGGTAGTATAGCCATTTTGACAATATTTATTCTTCCTAGCCAAGAGCATGGGATGCATTTCCATTTGTTAGTGTCCTCTTTAATTTCTCTTAGGAGTGTCTTGTAGTTTTCAGAGTACAGGTCTTTCACTTCCTTCGTTAGGTTTATTCCTAGGTATTTTATTCTTTTTGATGCAATTGTGAATGGAATTGTTTTTCTGATTTCTCTTTCTGTTAGTTCATCATTAGTGTATAGGAAAGCAACAGATTTCTGTGTGTTAATTTTGTATCCTGCAACTTTGCTGAATTCAGATATTAGTTCTAGTAGTTTTGGAATGGAATCTTTAGGGTTTTTTATGTACAGTATCATGTCATCTGCAAATAGTGACAATTTGACTTCTTCTTTACCAATCTGGATGCCTTGTATGTCTTTGTTTTGTCTGATTGCTGTGGCTAGGACCTCCAGTACTATGTTGAATAACATGGGAGAGAGTGGGCATCCCTGTCTTGTTCCTGATCTTAGATGAAAAGCTTTCAGCGTGTCGCCGTTAAGTATGATGTTAGCTGTGGGTTTGTCATATATAGCCTTTATGATGTTGAGGTACTTGCCGTCTATACCCATTTTGTTGAGAGTTTTAATCAGGAATGGATGCTGAATTTTGTCAAATGCTTTTTCAGCATCTATGGAGATGATCATGTGGTTTTTGTTCTTCTTTTTGTTGATGTGGTGGATGATGTTGATGGATTTTCGAATGTTGTACCATCCTTGCATCCCTGGGATGAATCCCACTTGATCATGGTGTATGATCCTCTTGATGTATTTTTGAATTCGGTTTGCTAATATTTTGTTGAGTATTTTTGCATCTACGTTCATCAGGGATATTGGTCTGTAATTTTCTTTTGGTGAGGTCTTTGCCAGGTTTTGGTATTAGAGTGATGCTGGCTTCATAGAATGAGTTTGGAAGTATTCCCTCCTCTTCTATTTTTGGAAAACTTTAAGGAGAATGGGTGTTATTTCTTCTCTATATGTCTGGTAGAATTCAGAGGTGAATCCATCACACCCAGGGGTTTTGTTCTTGGGTAGTTTTTTGATTACCAATTCGATTTCGTCGCTGGTGATTGGTCTGTTTAGTTTTTCTGTTTCTTGCTTGGTCAGTCTTGGAAGGTTGTATTTTTCAAGAAGTTGTCCATTTCTTATGTTTTCCAGCTTGTTAGCATATAGGATTCTCATAATATTCCTCTTATGATTCTTTGTATTTCTGTGGGGTCTGTCGCGATTTTTCCTTTCTCATTTCTGATTGTGTTTAAGGGTGTAGAACTGTTTTTTCTTAATGAGTCTGGCTAGGCTTTATCTATTTTGTTTATTTTTTCAAAGAACCAGTCATGGGCTGATTTTTCTGGCTGTTTTATTCTTTCTCAATTTTATTTATTTCTTCTCTGATCTTTAGTATTATTATGTCCCTCCTTCTACTCATTTTCAGTTTTCTTCTTCCACTTCAGTACTGTGTTCCTAGACTATTCATTTGGGAATGTTCTTCTTTACTCAGGGCCTGAGATTGGCAATATACTTTCCCAGAACTGCTGCGCCCCAATGTAGTTGTGGCTTTAGCTGTTTATTAGTCTCCATATATTCTTTGATTTCTGTTTTGATTTGTCATTAACCCATTGATTAATTAGGAGAGTGTTGTTAAGTCTCCATGTATTTGTGAGCCTTTTTGATTTCTTTCTAAAATTTATTTCTAGTTTTATACCTTGGTGATCTGAGAGGTTGGTTGGTAGGATTTCAATATTTTTGAAATTACTGAGGTTCTTTTTGTGCCTAGTATGTGGTCTATTCTGGAAAATGTTCCATGTGCACTTGAGAAGAATGTGTATCCTGTTGCTTTTGGGTGTAGAGTTCTGTAGATGTCTGTTAGGTCCATCTGTTCTAGTGTGCTGTTCAGTGCCTCTGTGTCTTTACTTATTTTCTGTCTGGTTGATCTGTCCTCTTAAAGAGTGGTGTGTTGAAGTCTCCTAAGATGAATGTGTAATGTCTATTTCCTCTTGTTAGTATTTTGTCTCACATATGCTGAAGCTCCCAGTTGGGGTGCAGCAGGCTGCTATATTTATAATGGTTTCTTGTTGGACTGACCCCTTTATCATTATGTAATGTCCTTCTTTATCTTTTGCTACTTTCTTCGTTTTGAAGTCTATTTTGTCTGATACAAGTACTGCAACACCTGCTTTTTCCTCTTTGTTGTTTGCATGAAATATCTTTTTCCATCCCTTCACTTTTAGTCTGTGTATATCTTTGGATTTGAGGTGAGTTTCTTGTAGGCAGCATATAGATGGGTCTTGCTTTTTTATCCATTCTGTTACTCTGTGTCTTTTGATTGGTGCATTCAGTCCATTTACATTTAGGGTGATTATTGATAGGTATGTACTTATTGCCATTGCTGGCTTTAGATTCGTGATTACCAAGGGTTCAAGGGTTGCTTCTTTACTATCTAACAATCTAACTTAACTTTCTTGTTAAGTTATTGTAAACACAGTCTAATGTTTCTTTCTTTCTCTCCCTTCTTATTCCTCCTCCTCCAGTCTTTCTATACTAGGTGTTTTATTCTTTGCCTTTAGTTAGTATTTGGATGGTCTGCTTTCTTTGCTATGATTTTTTTTTCTCTGCTGACATCTTTTTAGCCTTATGTGTGCTTCCATCTAGAGCAGTCTTTATTTAAGATATCCTGTAGTGGTGGTTTATGAGAGGCAAACTCTCTCAACTTTCGTTTATCTGGAAATTGTTTAATCCGTCCATCATTTTTAAATGATAATCGTGCTGGATGCAATATTCTTGGTTCGAGGCCCTTCTGTTTCATAACGTTAAATATATCATGCCTTTCTCTTCTGGCCTGTAAGGTTTCTGTTGAGAAGTCTGATGATAGTCTGATGGGTTTTCCTTTGTAGGTGATCTTTTTTCTCTCTCTAGCTGCCTTTAATACCCTGTCTTTATCTTTGATCTTTGCCATCTTAATTATTATGTGTCTTGGTGTTGTCTTCCTTGGGTCCCTTGTGTTGGGAGATCTATGAGCTTCGGTGGACTGCGAGACTACTTCCTTCCCCAGCGAGGGAAAGTTTTCAGCAATTATTTCTTCAAAGACACTTTCTATCCCTTTTTCTCTCTCTTCTTCCTCTGGTACTCCTATAATGCGAATATTGTTCCGTTTGGATTGGTCACACAGTTCTCTTAATATTCTTTCATTCCTAGAAATCCTTTTATCTCTCTCTGCCTCAGCTGCTCTGTACTCCTGTTCTCTGTTTTCTATTCCATTAACAGTCTCTCGCATCTCATCCATTCTGCTGTTAAGCCCGTCGATCGCTTGTCTGATTTCTGTATTGTCTTTCCTCAGTTCCCTCACTTCCTCCCTCAGCTCTTGCACATTTCTCTGTAGGTCCATCAGCATGGTTATGACTTTTATTCTGAATTCTTTTTCAGGGAGGCTGTGCATTTCCATCCCTTCAGACTCCCTCTCTGGGGTTGTCTGGTTGATTTTGGTCTGAACCATATTCCTCTGTCTTTTCATGGCTATATAATTGGTCACTGATAGTTGCCACGTATGTCAGCTGGGCTCTTTAAGACTTTAAAAAGAGAAGAAAAAAAAAGAGAAAAAAAGAAAAAAAAGAAAGAAAGAAAAAAGAAAAAACAAAAACAAAACAAAAAACAAAAAAAACAACAAAAAAATGCCCACCGGACGTAGATTCTGTGGGAATGCTCTAGGTGGCGCTATTGCCCCACTATTCCATAACTGTGACTGTGCAGCTCCACAGGGCCCTTTATCTCCCTGGCAGGGGTGGGAACGAATAGGAGGCTGTTGATCTCAGTGAGAAGTGTTAAGTATGGCTACGCTTCCTCAGTCGCCAGCTAAGGCGTCTGAAACTCCCCAGGACTCCCAGCCTGCTGGGCTGAGTGTGCTGGGGCGATCCGGCTCCTCCGCTGGGCTCCTGTCTCTTTAAGACCACTGAAGAAAGCGCGCGCTTTTTTTTTTTCCTTCCCGGGAACCGGCTGCAAGCACCCTGGCGCGTTCCCCGCTCAGATCCTGCCCCTCTGTCTCTCCAATCTCCGCTGCACTGCGCAATGTGGGTCAGTGCTCCCCGCGCAGATCACCGGGGCTGGCTACTTCGCGGGGTGTACTTCCACTCCCTCCGGGCTCTGAATCCTCTCCTCCCGCTGGTGCGCTGGTGTGAGGGAGGGCTCGGGTCCCGCAGGGTCACGTCTCCATATCTTACCCGCCTCTTGGGGTGCCCAGTCCTCTTGGGTGTAGCTGCACGCTGTGCGCTTTCCTGTGTATTCTCGTCTCTCTTTTAGGAATAGATGTATTTTCTGTGTCTTCGTAGATAAATATAGTGTTGGGAGGAGATTTCTGCCGCCCTGCTCACACCGCCATCTTCCCGCAAGTCCCTTCCTTAGTTCTACAATTCCATTCTGTGAATTTTACAAATTATTTCAAGGCTCATTTCTATCGTTTTATCTCTTTCCTGCCAGAAGCATTCATTATAATCACAGCTTTAAAAACTAATCAAATAATACTAGTTTAAGTAAAAAGTCTCAAACATAATTTCCTTGTAATTGCTTTTTGATATTAGGTAATTAAGTTGAACTCTCCTAGAGGAGAGTTTAAATAAAATTAAAAATTTTTATTTTTATTTTCTCTACTGTGTTGAAATGTCTAAACATATGCTAATGTACCATACATAGGTTAAATATTTTAAGCCTTGCAAGATGAGAAAGTATTTATGGCATTCCTGGTTTATTTATGTAAAAGTCATTTTTAGCTCTTATTGTATTAACAAAGCTTAATTCTGACTACCACAAGCACACTTACAAACATTAATCCTAAAGAGACTGTTTCAGAACACCTTATATATTATAGGGATATATTTCATCTAATATTTACATTTAATATGGGGGTACAGGTATGTGCATATAGCCATTTATAGATAGTTGGCAATTGTGCAGTATTGTTGGATCCTTGTAGAAAGGATATAAAGCCATATCTATGTATTAGTCTGAAAAAAAAAAGATTTACTAAATTATTTCCTTGCTCAAAAGTACTGCTAGACTTAAACTGTAATTTACAAATACCAAATATCCTTTTAGGCTTATATTTGTTATATTCTAGCTGGAATTAAATTCTGAACTATCTGATCTAAAAGATTACCAGAATTAATACTACTTCATGTATTATAATTGAGAAAATAGTACTAAAAATTGATAAACTGTGCGAGTACTCTTTTTATTTTTAAATTTCACCAAAAGACAGGGATATTTATTAATGCATCTATGTTCCCAAACTTCCCCTTCATGAAAAGTCAAGCCTTTAAAAAAAAATTGGGGAAGAAATAAAAATTAGTCAAATTGCAGAAATTTCACTAGGTAGCTATCTGTCACATAGTAAAATTTATTAGTCACTATATGAATTAAGGGAATGAGACCCACTGCCTACTTCTGGTAAGTGAAGTGTATACATACTCTGGCACCCTTGATAAAAGCTTTCAAATGACCTCTGGATAGCATTATAACAGCTGTATTTTAAAGTTGGCAGAAAATAAACTCAAACATTTATGTTAACTGGCTTGTACAGTGTAAACATAATTTTGAGGAAAGTTTGTTCATTTTATTGTACAAGCTGCCAAGTCAACATAGCTGTATGAATCTTAGTTATAGGACCAATTTTCTATAAAAGACTTTGTTTCATAATTTCCCAAACTCAGAGATTATATTTTTTATACTCTTTTCAAACATGAATCAAACATGTTTTCCATCCCTGTTTATAAGATGAACTTTAAATATAGCAAAAGCTAGACAGGACTTGGCTGTCATTTTGTGCCTTATTTTTTATGGCCTAGCAAACTTACCTTCTTTATGCCTTTATGTACTAGTTTAGGAATTTGAAATGGTTTATATTTTTTCAAGAAATTACAAAATATTGTTTAAGAATTAGACAAGTTGTTTTAAGAGATGTTGAACCGGAGATGAAATAAAGACCATAGCCTATGAAAATATTATTTTCTTTGAAAGATTTATAAAATATATTATTAGTCATATTCATTGTACTTTATTTGTTGATTTTATTGTGATTGTGCATAAATATAAAGGTTTATTCTGTGATCACTCTGTGCTTTTTAGGAGTAACTGAAATTTGGCTGTTCCCTATTTTACTCCTACTCATTTTTTAAACTCCTCCTAAATATCACATCATAAGGGATATCTTTTCTGACCTTAAAACTAGGTCAGCTCTCTAAAGCTCCTTTTAAGCTGCCATAGCATTCCCTACTTCCCCAGGTGTAACTCAACCTTCTTGAAATTTTCTAAATCGTGAGATCCACATCTCTCAAATTAACCTGTCATCTGTAGTCAGGGAATAGGATGAGATTTATAGGGACAGCCATGAATATTTAGGACAATGCTATAATCTATTGCAATTGGCACTATCTGTCAAAATTAAATGTTAATCATTTTGACTTAGAAAATAAACATATGTATTTATTCATAAAATTATGATAAATACATGTACAAAAATGTTTGTTGCCTCACTAATAAAAAATAGCCTAAATACCTATCCACATTTAAAATAATAAGGTTAATAACTATCTAATTTTACCTGACATAAAATTACCTGTAAGCTCTATTATTAAACATATAAACAATGTGCAAACCAATCTCTACTACATATTTCCTTTTATGATTAAAATAAATATTATAAACTACTATAAAATAAACTAGTATAAATAAACTAACAGTAATCTTTCATGGAAATAGTAAAGCTTTGCTTACAGAGAGTATTTTTTGGAAAAGGAGGGAGGACAGACTTAACTTTTAAGATATTTTATATCATTTGATTATATTTTAATCTTAAAAATGGTATGTTTTATCTTTTATTTATATGTCAGTCTGGGTTATTTAAGTAGTACAAATATGGCAATTTTTCTTGTTTACTTTATTCTTTTCAGAATTAAGATACAAAACACTCTGACATTAAAAAATAACAGATGATTAAGTAATAATATGAAATAGACAATATGTCATAGTTCACTAATTTATGCTAAAACTATTTCAATTTAAAACAGTTGATACCATCTTTAAAATGGTCAAAATGGAAAAAATAATGTAAATAAATTTTGTTTGGAACTAAAATATACTATTTTCCTTACATGTATATATGTGTGTGTAAAAAGAAAATATTGATGAATAAAATAAAAGCTCCTTCTTAGAACTCTAAATCACAATTCAGTGGAAAATTCTTGTCTTTCATGTGAGCTTAATATTTCTGACATAAACACTAGTAGCCAGTCTAGTTCATTAAAGTCATCTCTTGTGAAATCTTTCAAAAATCATAATCATTGCTCATAGTTGGGGATTAAAACAACAACGGGATATTTTTTTCATTCAGTTAATATTTGCACTCTTTCATACATGTTTAAATACCTGTTTTTTTTTGAAGTTCCATGACATAGAATTTTATTACCTAGAATTATATTTTCTCAGTAAACAATAAATACAGCAAAATATTTTAAATTTTTGTAAGTATATTTGACTACTCAGTTATCTTCTCTTTGCTCTATTCATTACTTGATAGAAAATAATATTTGAAAATAATTTTTTCACTGCAAATAACATATTCTTAGAGATCCTGAAAACAATTCTCTTTTTGGAATAATTAAAGCTAATATTTCCTTGCTATAAATCTCAAGTAAACAATATTTTCAGTCCTTTAATAGTGTTCAGGAAGCATCACATTTACAAGATTTTTATCTCTAGTTATGAAGAACTTGGATCTCTAAATGGGAAAATTATAGAAATAAGCTACAATAGCATACTTATTTAAATGTTCTTTCTATTTTATTGAAATGAAAGTTTTCTAAGTGCATTTTAAACTTACACAATATCATTGTTTGGTTTCAGTCATTTATTTTTCTAGTTGCTTTTAAATAAAAGGATGTGGGGTCAATGATGGGTGTATAAATTTTATATAGGTGGTTTGAGAAGCTCAAATGTGCATAAAATAACTGCAGAAGAGTATGGAAGGAGAATAGGTGTAGGTCTAAGAATAAGACTTGAGGGTCCCACATTTAATGACTTTACAAAATGTCCCCAAATAAAATACATATCTTATCTATACCATGTTTCTTATTAACTAAATCATCTTCAAACTTAATTCTTAATAATTTTACCTTTGGGTGAATGCAGCCAACTAATATTGTTGCTAGGCAGCTGTGTCTGGGGAGGTCATTCTCTGTACACCAGGTGAAATCTCAACCTGGATGGGATGGGTTCTTGACTCTGAATGAGAAAGAATTTTCTAGCAGGTCAGAGAGTGTAGGTAAGGAAGGAATTCATTAAAGCATGAGTAGCAATGAATGGCTTCTGCCTTGCAGGCAGCTGAGAACAGGAATGTGCAGAGGGAAGGAGGGAGTTTGTTGAACTCTATTCAACCTAGGGCAGATTCCCTTGCCAAATCCTGAAGCCAGGGTCACCTGGTGTCCCCTGGCTGCTTGGATCTGCACCACTACAGGATTTGGGGGAGCCACCGAGCACAAGATGGAGTGATATTATGTATGCAGTGGTGTTTCTGAGAACCTCCCAAAGAAAGGAGATTTTCAGGCAGGCTTCTAAGAGCAGATCGCACAGCTGCAGTTCCATTTAGGTTACCTAGGTGACAGGAACTCACTGGTCCAAATCACAGCTCACAGCAGCCCCTCCCTACTCATCAGGAGTAAAGTGGCAACTAAGTGAAAACTTGGAAATAGAGTGAAATAGAAAAGAAACAAAACGCAGTAATTTGAGCAGTGAGAAAGCTGTATTTGAAAGAACAAACTTAAAGAGGAGTGCCAGCAACCTCATAGAGGAGGCACACTGAAAGACTCGGGATTCTTTCTTTTAAGGCTTTCAAGAAGGGGCAAAGGTGGAGTGGAGGTTGTTGGGGGTAGGCTTGACTTGTGGTCTCACGATGCCTCTCTCTAGTGAAGGACTAAGACCTCATCCACAGTCAGCCCTCTAGATAATCCTGTAAGATAAACTTAAACACAAGGAATTTATTGATCTAGTTCCTCTCCAAGATAGTGGTTACCCTCAAGCAGTAGGGACTTATTAGTTAACACTGCTTGTGTTGCTTAAGATTGGGTGGATTATTGTCTGATTACCAAAGAATATGTCAGGAATTTTACCTCCCTGGTTTTTAAAATAGAATCTTAGCCTTAAGATGGAGTTGCTCCTGTTCCTCCTTTTTCCATTTCAGCATTTTCATCATAGGTAGGTAAAGTTAATCATGATGCTTGCCCCATGTCCCTGCCCTGCCTTAATATCAATCAAAATGCCATCAAGAATACTGTTGGTGATGAGAGGTCAAGTCTTAACAAAGAAGAATGATGAAAATACATATACTCAAAGTGACAAAATTAAGCTTATATATACTAAGAGATCTCTTAGGAACATTGGCAGATCAAATTGGGTCTTTGACTTGTATTCTGTTAATATACAAATTCTCTAAAGATTTACAGACATCATTCACTTTTAATGTTTTGTTATGGTTGTGATTGTTACTTTTGGGCATGAAATACTGTTTTTTGAAGTAATAACAATATTAATTTTATTTTCATTCACCCAGACCTATTCTAAGAGCTTTTCATTTATACTCTTCAATGGTAAAAATATATATATTTATTAAACAAACAAACCAATTGTAACTCTGGGAGAAAATGTTCACAGCCCAGAGCAAATAACCATTGTAGCCAAATCAGTCAAAGGGAGGAATAAAGTGGGAGAAATCCACTTACTGCTAGCAAGCAGTTGTCTACTTCTGCTTACCCATGTCTCTCACAACCTGGCTTTAAAAGGATCCCACCAGACCTCTCCAGTCCCAGTGTGCACTTGCTCTCCACCCCCTTTGTAATCTCCTATTGATATGGAGATGGACTATTTCTCTCCACCCCTTGGAAACACCTATTAATATCGAGGTGCACTAAGGCCAGGTGAGAGATTCTTGAAATATTGCAATTCTACCCACACCAATATATAAATAATTTTAAAAATTGATTACAAAATAATGCCTTAGGGGATTGACAGTTTTCACTGGTCATGGGTATAATGCAAAAATCACAGAGGAAAATATGTTAAATCATTTTCTTCAGTGCTGAAAAAATGCAAAATGTAACACGTATCACCATAGTTAGATATGTCTAAAACTAAGACTTGGGGAATCCCACATTCAATGACTTTATGAAATGTTTCCAAGTAAAATACATATCTATACCATACTTCCTAATTAACTAAATTTCTTCTAACTTAATATTTAACATGATTTACATGAAATCTATGGCTCAGTCAGGGAGAGGCTAAGATTATAGCATGTTAGAACAACACATCAATATAAAAATCTCTTTTGTTGTGAGGACAATTCCATAGGCTTTAAACACACAAATTTAACAAGTTTCAAATTAGCATAGAAAAGAACACCAAGAAAAAAAATTAAAATCAAAGCTTGGAATGATGAATAATGAAAGAATGATTCACTGTAACATTTAGCAGTTGAAGGGAGTTCAGGGAAAATAGATAATTAAATTCTAAAGAGACCTTATTGTCTTCCTAAAAATTGTCTATCTTATTCTTAAAAGACAGATTAAAAAAAAACCCACTTAAAACAAAACCAAACAAATAATCTTGGCTAACTCAGGGGTAAAGTGATGATATATTTTGACATTGATCTTTCTATGTCATGTAGATTTTGCTATTTGGGAGTTTAAATCTATAGAGTTCTTAAGACAGAACTCTTAATAAAACTACCATTGGAAAGTCTGCTATTTTCCAGGAAACTGAAATATCTGCATTTCAAGTTAGTAGAGAATGAGCTCCTTTATATTTTCCAAATTTAAAGATGTTTACTAATTCTACAATTTAGGCAGTTCTCTGCATATGAAGGACCAAAGAGCACAGATTTCAAGAGTCCCAGTTTATTCTATGTGACTAAATATTATGCATGCAATTGTCATCCTTATTCAATACATTTTTCTTGCCATCCAGCTGCTCCCTGCTACCCACCCAACCCCATGCCAGATTCAGTCTGTTACTCTGATTCACCATGTTGTTCCACATAGGCAAACAGAGTAGTATTTGTGTACAATTGAGAACTAGTTAAAAATGGTTTTTATTTTTTCTGTGACTTTTTTCTTAAACCAGTACTGCTCTCAGTGATAACTTTCTTCTCTAAATGCTTATGGTAAATAGGTTTCCTATCACTCAGTTTGCAATGTATGTATTGGTGCTTTTCTTTTCCAACTGTGTGTTTCATGTTTAATTAGTCTAACTAATTAAATGTTTAACAGATTGCCTATTATAGTGTCTACACAAATCATCTATGCTAAATTATAAAGTAACCTGGGCAGAAAAATAAATTTAAAGCAGACTTATATTTTTTCTCTGTGATAAAAATAAGATATGGTCATTTAAAAATATTTGGGAAATAACTTTAAAACACATATTTTTTAAACTAATAAGTCCACCCATTAGAAATAACTTCTGTTTCCTAAGTATCTTTGGCTTTCTGTTTGTTTGCTCGTTGGTTTTGTTAGCTTTATATCTACTTTTCCTTGTGTGTTAACACTATATTTTTGGTTTGAACAAACTCACATTGCATATCTGGCTGAAGACAGTAAGATATTTTTAGCATTAGAGACAGGCAAGTTAAGAAATTAAACACCTTTATCAAAAATACAAAACAGTTCTGTGGAAAACAGCATAAAAGCCTTATTATCTTGCCATTTCTAATTTTTAAATCATAGGATACCAAAAGTAAAGTAAAATATATGAGATGTATGCAAATTTAGATAAAAATAGATGAGTGAAATGTTTTTTACATGGCTGCATTTATCATTGTAAATGTCCTGAAACAATGCAGTTCTTTTGATAATATTTCATTATTTGTTGTTTTATGGCTTGTATAATGTCAATCTGATGCACGCAGTACATTTTTCTTCAAGTTGAATAATATTCCTATGTACGTGTAGCAGATGCTTTTCTATACCAAATGATTTTTAGTCTGTCTTCATCAAACACATAAAATCATTTTGGAATTGCATGCATGCAAATGAGAATTACATGCATTTAAATTTGCATTTGAAATGACTAAATTCTCTTTCCATTTCCATTCTTTATTCTCAACAGCAAAGTATTTTTCATATCTTAAAAGAATATATTTGTTCTAAACTCAGGATGCTTATGACATGGAAGACAACACAGATGTCTATATCCAGGTATTAGGACCAGAACATTTGTTGTTATAATAACCTACTTGGCATTTAAACCTAAAACATTTTAGAATAAAGGGTATAGAGCTCCAAAGGCCAAAATTTTATTTGAAACTTTTCCCAAAGCAAAATGATGACAACTATCATATCTAAACCACAGGTATTTTATAAATCTGATAGTTTTTTTATATCAAAAAGATGTTGCCTTTCAATATTATGAAAGGCAGAAAACTGAAGGATTCATGAACATTGAAAATAAATATATCTCTAATGTTATAAATTGAAGTTATGTTCTTATTTTCAATTAGGGTAGTTTCCAACTAAGTGCTTTATATTAAGAGAGTAGCTCATATGAAAATACCTAGTGCCCTCTGATGTCTTAAGAGTTTTATTTTTGTGAATTTTAAAAATAATAAGGATTATCACAAGGAGATCTGAATTTATAGAATTCTTCAACTTTTGACACTATTTCTGCTATGAATACATTGAAATTCAGTATGACAATGAAAACAAATGTCTACCTATGGATATAAATTTAGTTCTAAAGGATTAATATGGCAATTGCTAGAGTTAGACTTTTATAGTAAATATTTTTTACTTTTTATTTTTAAATAGTATAAAGATTTCTGAGGCAGAAGTAGAGTAAGAACCTAGAAGACTTAGAACCAACCAAAACATGAGCCTAAACCCAAAGGCAGAGCTGTTAATTTAACACAAGGATCAAACTAAAGATGGTTCATAAAAGTAAAGCATGAAAGAGTTTGCAAATACATGTGTTCAGGTTCCTAGCATGATCCCTAAATCTAATTGAGAGTTTCATATTTTTGAATATGGATTTCCAGTTATTCCAGTACCATTTGTTGAAAAGTTTATCATTTCTCCACTAAATTGCCTTTGTCACTCAAAAATCAGGTGTCCATGTAAGTGTGGATCTATTTCTGGACTCTATATTGTTTTCCATTGATGTATGTATTTATCTTAACTCTAGTACCTTGCTGATTTATTTCTGTAGTTTTATAAAAAGTCTTGAAATCAGGTAGTTTTATGTCAATATGCTTTTTCCAACTTGTTTCATCTGGTTTAGATATTTTTCATTTAGATATGTGAATTTTCAATACCATAAGAACTAAAAATCCTTCTAACAAGTTCATAAGGGAACTTGGCAGTAAAACCTTTTTCAATCTGGCCTTGTAATGACTACAGTCCTAGCTGACACCTAGCTGATTGCAGTCTGTGAGAGACTTAAAAGTACTGACTACAAAAGGATAGAGACTTCTGGTTTGTGGTCTGACATATAAGGTGCTTGGAAGTCACCCTTCTATCCTAACAAGTATGAAGCTGAACAATGAACAATTTGTCAACCTCAAAAGTAAAACAACCCATTATTTTAACAGCAAAATGGGTTTATTTGGGAATAACAGAGGAATTATAATTAGGAACAAGTTAGAGCAAAAACTATAGGTAAGTCTGGAGAACAAAGGAAAGGAGGTTTCTTTTACAAATGAAAGTGGGGAGTTGAGAAAGACCTTTATAAACAAGCAAGTCCACTGGAGTTAACCAGGAGTTTGACGTGTAGTGGCTTTTCTTTGGCTCAGTTTGGACTGTCTTTCATTGGCTGGGGTGTTGCCAGGCAAGAAAAATATCTTCCTTTCTCCTGCTAGGGTAGTAAAGTAGGTTTCTTCCTTTTGGGAACATTAAGTACTGTCTTTTCCTGTTGGGGTCTGCAATGGACTTTGAGTGGCAGGGTGTGACCTCCCCCTTCTGACCTCCTGACTCCATTTTAAATAAAGTTTCCTTTATTCAGTTTCACAAACTCTTCTTGGATCCCTGAGATTGAGAAAGACACAGGGAAAAGCCCTGCCTCCAGGACTGGAGAATCAAACAGGCAAACACAGGGAGTCACAGATTATCAGAGCAGAAACCACTACAGGAAAGAGAGCTGCAGCAGGAAAAAACAAACAGGAAATGATAACATGTAGAGGCTCAGTATGGACACATCTTAATTAAAATCTCCAGTTTTATGGAAGAATCACTCTATGCAGGCCCTCACAATATAGTGAGATTTGCCTCCAGAAGTTTGACCAGCTTCCCACAGTAAATATCACAGAAGTATTTCCTCTGGCTTCTGGCAGGGCAAAGAGAAAAGGAACTGTTTTGAAATACACCAGATCACTCTCTTAACAAGACTTGTCCTCAGGGGAAGCTCCTTGACCAGAGCCAGACCTGGGGTTAGGGTATTATTAGAACCAAGCCTAACTGACTGAGTTATTTAGAGCCTAAATGATTTGGACTCCAGTTCAGTACACTTGAGCCATACTTTCCCAACTAAGAAGGGAGTAAATACTGAGAAATTCTTGTGAAGTTCACAGTGCAGAGTCACAGGCTCAACAAAAGACTGGGACCTAATCATAGGACTATACAACACTTCCTCCTCCACACACCTTACCACCTCATTATTAAAGGCCCATTTTCAACAGCTCCTTTTACCCAGTACATCATGTCCAGCTATCAGGAAAAAAATTTACAAAGCATAACAATGACAAAAAAACATGATCTTAAGAGACAAAGCAAGCATTAGGACCAGGCAGGGCAAGAATGTTGGAATTATCAGACAGGGAATTAAAGCAGCTATGATTAATTTGCTAAGGGCTCCAATGAGTAAAGTAGACACCATACATGGCCAGAGGGACATTGTAAGCCAAAAGCTGGAAACCCCAAGAAAGAAACAAAAAGAAATGCTAGAGATAAAAAATGCTGCAAAAGAAACAAAAGAATGCCTCTGATGGCATCTTATCAGTACTGGACACATTTGGGTAAACAGTCTCTGAGATAGAGTCTATAAAAATAGAATTCTCAAAAAACTAAAAGAGAACAAAGGCTAAAAAAAATAACAATATATTCAAAGATTATAGGACATCTACAAAAGGTATAACATATGTATAATGGAGATACCAAAAGAAGAAGAAATAGAAAAGAAATAAAAACAGAAAAAACACTTGAAACAATAATGAATAAATATTTCCCCAAATTAATGTCAGACACCAGCCCACAGATCCAGGATGAGCTCAGAGAACACCAAGCAGGATAAATGCCAAACAAACAAACAAACAACACACACTTCAGCATGTCATTTTGAAATTACAGAAAATCAAATATAAAGAAAAATTCCTGGAAGAAGCCAGAGGAAAATAAAAACACCTTACATACAGAGGAGCAAAGATAAGAACTGCATCCAACATCTCTTCAGAAACCATGCAAACAAGAGTGTGGAGTGAAGTGTGTCCCCTCTGTACACTATGGCCTGGAAATGGTCTCCAGGACATAAACTGGGTTACTGAAGATCTCACATTGTCTATTTCTCCTCTCAGGCATAATTGACCTCCATCACCTGATGTTCACTGTCTTGACAACAATTTTCTCATAAATGTAATCTTCTATTGTGTGAGTAGAAATACCTACATGCATAATAGTCAATGATATTACCTCTTGACGTGCTTTGATAGGTAAATGTAAACAAACTTTGGAAGATAATGTTTTTTATTAACTCGGAAACTATTGTATTGCCTACTTTAGTTCAAAATATTTTTGCAAACTTGTGTTTCTTGAATAGTATAGAATCTTCCTTGTATATTCAATTGACCCCAAGATTGCTAAAACTTATTTCTACCAATTAATGCATATTGTTGTAAAGAAATTTTAAACATTTATATGTACTTCCTATTTTCAAAGAAATGCAGCCCCACATTTTATTGCAGTGAAATAGAAAAAGTATTCAGTATTGTTTCATTTCATAAGCATAATAAATATTTTAGATGGATACTGTGATAAATACTGAAGTTGCTGAAAAACTCCACCTCTCCAATCTAACCTCAAAGGTAAGAATAAGTTTCAGCATGACATAGGAGATAGGGGGGAAAACATTTTTGTTTTCCTCCTGAGATTGTGAGAGACAGACAGACACCAGAAAATGGTGGATTGGGGGAAAACAGGGAATTGGTAAACTGGCAAGATGTAGAAATCTTGTTCAAGGACAGTAAAATTTCTGTGTTTGCATTTTAAGAAATATGATGCTTACAGTGCCCGTTACTACTGGTTTTCTTACTGTGATATATGCCTGCAGAAATTGTACAAAATTTGGAGGTACAAATGCATGCTGAGAGAGATTGTTGTTATAAATAGAGCTTGATAATCACATTGGTAATGACTTGCAGAATATTGAAGCCACAGAGCCTAGAGTAGAGGGAACCAGAAACCATAAGAAATGTTAGTAAAACTTGGTGAGACATAGAAACATTTTGGTTTATGAAATTCAGGTTATGAAGCAATGTTAACAGGATCTTCATTGATGGAGAAATCTAAGTAATTTATGCAAGTATAAAGTCCAATACTCACAGCACTTAGACTTTGTGCAGTGTGCATTGACATTACAATGAAGAGAGCTGCTTACTAAACAAGGAGGCTGAATTTAAGAGGAACAATAAGGCAATAGTCTAGTGATTATAGAAGAAAATAAGCCCAAAGATTGTGTTAAACTTTTAGGCTAACATTCCTTAATTTTGTTTACATTTTTAACATTTTAAATATAGCCACAATCATCAACAGTGACTTGAAAATCAAATATAACCAATGACCATTTGACAAAGAATGTTTTTTTTCCAGAGATTAAAAATATGTCATTATTAGGATACATGCATTAATAAAATGTAGTTATTGGTAATTTACACATAATATTCTATTGCATCTTCATGCTTGTCACTACCTTATACAGCACTTTCAAAATTGACCAGTATGCCATGCTGAGTCTACAGCCCCTTGTTTTCACTCATTTCTGGTAAATTTTTAAAATTGACATTGCATTTTCAGTTCTAAAAAGCCTTTATGTTTTGAAATGTATAATTCCAACTCAGAGAAATAGAAAAATCAAAAGCTGCTGAGAAGATGCACGCAGAGATAAAATGACATTTAAATTTGGTATAGAAAATGAGTAACAAAATATTCTTTAAATGTTTATTACTCAATATATCTTTAAAATTAGTGGAACCTTATCATTGAGACAAAGAATTTACATTTCTCTTGATTTAATTCCCTATTTCATAATTGCCCTTTGTTCACTTAAGGAATGTTTCACAATTCTGATGGCTTATGACCAGCAAAATAGAAGAAATTAAAGAAAACATACACCACTCATACATTTTTGACATATATACTTGAGAATATCAGACAGAAAGCAAATGCTCTCTATAATTGGCATGTGAATGATTATTGAAAACTTTGTTAAAATGATAGTATATCATTTTATAGTGAATATATGCATCTGAATTATATTAATCCTTCAATTACAAGTGCTAGGAATGTAGTTGAGCAGTTTGAAAGTAATATTGTAAGCAGAATTTCTAATACAGAGCATGAAAAACAGATCCTTCACAACACTTTATAAGGCTAATAATCCAGCAAATAAAGCAGTATAAACTTCAAAAACTTAAGGATTTTCTTTGTCTAACTGCCAAAGTTTACAAGAGTTTCTTTTTTTCCTTATAACTTATTGTACTTTAGAAATCTTACAAAGAAGAGTTCAACTACATTCAAGCTTAATGAATTTAAATGTTATTTGTTACTTCTCCGAAAATCCTACCTTATCCATGGTGTGAAAACTCCAGAAGTACATGAGATTTTAAAGATTTCTGACGCAGGGAGAGATTTCTTAAACTTTTCTGAAACAACCAAATAAACACTGAAATTCTTAAATAAATCTAGGGCATCAAATGGCTCATTTATAATTCTCTTTTTATAACAAGCAGGGCAAACATCTTCCTTCAAGTATTTGATTAGATTCGGTACTTGCACCTCATAGGCTTCCTCAGTTATAGAGGCTCATCTTTCTGTTTGTTGATAGAGACAGTGTAGAAAACAGATGATCATCATTTTAAAAATAAACAGGTTCATTTTACTTACCTTACCATACAATTGGAGAGTGCTTCATTCCTTTTTTAATGCATTCAATTCAACAAATATTTACTAAAACCCTACTTTGAATAAAATATAGTGTTAGGTATGCTGTTCTCAAATCACTGGTAATCTTAAGAACATGTGATTTTTTTTCAAATATAGAACAAATAAACACATAATTCTCTCAATACAAAAAGTAAAATTCTTACAGACTTCACCTATGACTGTGAATGTTTCTAGTTCAAACAGGAAAGAGCTTAAACAACTGGCATTTAGGATGGTTCTTGAAAGATATGTAGAATTTCACCTTATATCATAGAAGATCTGTTCTTACTTATGCCAGATTTTACTAAACTCTCATGAGAACTCCAAGAACTCAGAAGCACATACAATTATTGATACCTAGAGCTAGCATGGATTTGGATACAACTTGTCTGGTTGATATATGAACAGTGTTATTAATATTTGTTTAAAGAATATATCATTAACTTATATACAATCCCCAAGAATCCTTAATCTACAAATATTCCCTTACAGAGTTTAATCAGATGAAGAAAATGAAATTAACACTGCAACAGGTGAGAATGCAGCAGAGCAGAAATACACTTGACTGAAATCATGATTTAACATTTGGTTTTATATGATTGAATTAGTTGTTCATCTGAAGCCAATATAGTATTGTATATAAACTATATTTCAATAGAAGTATGATTTTAAAGTGGTTAAGGTCATGATACTTACTAATATAATTGTGTGCAATCACAATTCTATATTTGTTATATACTCTTGGTGTTAGCATTGGCAAATTACTTCCTCTCTCTGTTCCCTCAGCTGTAATAGCAACCATATTGATGATCTATCCATTATATAAATATTTATTAAGCACTCAGTAAATACTGTTCAGGGTATCAGGGAACAAAAACATCTACACATGTGTAGTGGGCAATAAACAAATACCATAAACAAGTAAAATGTAGAGTGTGATAAAAGTGCTAAGTACTATTTAAATACAATAATCTAAAGAGGTATGAAAGAGCTCAAGGAAGTTTTTGCAATTTTGATAATATAATCCAAGTAAGCTTTATTGAGAAGATGAAATTTCAAATAAGCCTTAAAAATGTAAGGGAGGAAGCAATGCTATATCAGAGAAAAGAATATTCCAGGAAGAGGGAGCTTGTCTAGCATGTTTGAAGAAGAGCAAGGAGTCAGTGTATCTGGGAAAGACAGAGTTGATGGGCTCAAAGTGAAAAGGAAGTTAGATGGGGAGTCAAGCTTTTCAAAGCCTTGTTGGGCATTTTTAAGTATTTGGCTTCTATTATGAGATAAACAGAGTGACTGTGAGTTTTGAACAGAGACTAAAACTATCTGACGTATATTGAATTGGGTGCCCAAGTTTTGGTGTAAGAACAGACCAGGTAGCAAGATGCATAGGAAATATGAGTTAGTGGCTTAGACTAGTGTAGAAGCAGCAGAATTGGTGAGTTGGTGACCAGACTCTTAAGGAAGAATCAATGGGATTTCTGATGGACTGACTGTAGAGTATGAGGGATTAAGAGAGAAAGTGAATCCAAGAATTGGGACCAGAGGAAATGGGAAGATGGGGAGTACCATTGGTGTAGAAGGTTTGGAAGGCAAGTTCAGAAGTTTTTCTTGGCACGTGTTCAGTTTGAATGTCATGAAAGATACTAAGCAAGAGATGTAAAGTTGGGTGTATATGTCTGGAATTCAGGGGACAACTTGTAATTCAGGTGGGAGATATAAATTTGAAAGTTCTCAGGAAAGATCTATTATTTAAATCTATTACATGGGTTAGTTCATTAAATTAAGCCTAGGTAGAGGATAGAAGTTCAAGATTTGAATTCTTGAGGCACTGTAATGGATAGTTTGGAGTAAAAAAGAAAAAGGACCAAGAGTATTTGATAAAAAACAGCCTATTTAGTAAAAGTGAAAACAAGAGAGCATAGACTCTTAGAAGCCGGATGATGGAACTATAGCCAACCAAAGTATGTATTTCCAAGTGGGAGTGATAAACTAAAACAAATGCTGCTCACAGCTAAAATAAGATGAGGGCTAGGATTTGATCTTTGGAATTATCAGTATGTAGATAATTGGTGACTTTGACAGAGTGGTTTCGGTGCAGTGATGGGAGCAAAGTGCTGACGAGAGTTTAACAGAGAAGGGAAAGAGGAAATGGAGACAATAAATATGGAACATTATTTTCTGGAAATTTGTTGTGAAGTGCAACAAAGAAACAGGGTAATAGCTGGAGAGTAAATGGGTCAAGGAAGGATTCTTTTTTTGAAATGGGATTGGTAACAGCATATATTGATGGAAATACTTAAATAGAGAGCTGTTGAGGATCTGAGAAAAAAGGGGGGAAGTTCCAGCCAAGCCCTTGAGTGTGAGAGGATAGGATTTAATGTACAACAGGAGGAGTTTTTATAGACGGGTGCAAAAACAATTCATTCTTGATAACAGAACAGGCAGTAAGTTAAGAAACTGATGTTATAGAGGGGATTTTTGTGAGATCTCTCTTCAATTTTCTCATAGTAATGTAAAGCAATGTCATCTGCCAAGAGTGAGGAAAGACAATGAGGTATCAGGAATTTAAAGAAAAGGATTAAATAAACTATCCCAGTAGAAAAATATAGGAGTGGACTAGGGAAACTGTTTTTGAGTCCGCATTAAGTGACTTATTGAGGTTTATGGTCATGAATTTAAGATGAGAACAGCAACCATGGTGTATTTATTTCCCTAGCCTTACTCAGCTACGTAACTGTAGAATAGATAGAAATTTTACTTTAATTAGAATTAAAGTAACCACCTAGTTTATGGAAGTCAATAAAGAAGCAAAAGAGCAAAAGATACATACAAATATTTTATAATACAATTTTATCTGGAAAGGTTATGGGGTGTGTGAGAACGTAATAGGATAAATTAACTTTATTGTATATGAAAACTATTATGTCTCTCTTGTGAATCAACTTTATTCCTTATACACACACATTTATATACTAATCAATTTTGATTTTCAGTTATGTTAGCACTAGTATGTTTTATAACTTTTACACAGGTTATTTGACTTGCAGCAATTTCTAGAAAGACAGTTTTTTCAATAGCTTTCTAAAAGAGACATCATTTTCTTTATTTTACAAATTAGAATGAGATTAAAAAAGATTAAGAAGTATGCCAAAGCCCATACTTGTATTTAGTAGAGTGGAAAGTAAAATGCAGATTGATTTTTACACAAAGCCTATGTTATTTCTATTTTACCAAAATATCTATCCACTGTAATTAATGATTTGCAAGATATAGCATGTTGAAAAGAAATAATAAAAATACCCAAAACTAGTATGTGAAATAACAACTCACAGCTATTTTTCTTATGGTGTGAATGCATAGAATTACTTTAGCCTATGAATAATAATAATGTCTAACATTATTATATATTTACTAGCTTAATAATAGTTTAAAAGGCATTCTTAGCTAGCAGGAACTCAATTAGATGAGTTAATATCTATGGTAAAGTTTCTGAAATGGAGCACTAAGTGTAAAGAACTTTTACAAATACATATAGCAAAAAGAAATAGACCTGGTGACTTTATATCTTTAGGTTGCTCTGGTATTGATTTTCAAGTAAATTAGGACATGTAAAAAATGCCATCAGATTTATTTAATACCATAAAGCTAATAAATAACCTAAAAGAAAGTTAAGGAATTTAATATCTTAAAAATGTGCAATTAGATACCTACCTATTAAGTGAAGGTTTATATGGCTTTAAGGAAAACAAATTAATGATATAAATAATAAATTAGAATACTTCATTAATCATTCTTGATCAGCTATTTTTCTTATGGTGTGAGTGCACAGAATTACTTTACCTATGAATAATAATAATGTCTAACATTAGATATTATTTACTAGCTTAATAAAAAAAGGCATTCTTATCTAGCAACAACTCAATTAGATCTAGTTCTGTAGGTCCAGAAACTTATTTACAATGACCAAAATTACAAATACTGTGAGAAAGTGAGATACGCTATGCAAAAAAATTCAAATCATATTAATTTACAAAATGTATAACAAAAGTATGAAAATCCTGGAAGCATTTAAGCAAAAAATTAAACTAATATCAAAAATTGAGTGATATGTTTATGTGTGCAGGAGCTATTTCTTATATATTAAGTTGTTAATTTCTTTACAGACCAGAAATAAAAGTTAAACCCTACTTTGTTTTTCCATTTATTCATTTTAATAGCATATATCAAGTTACCTAATATATATAGAGAGTGCCCTGTATGCTATAAAAAGCTACACAGGTGGCAATAATTGTTTATATGCCATACACCATTATAACAAAGTAGCATCCATTTTGTTTACAAAAATACTGAGACCTAATGTTTTGTTGGAAAAAAAACCCTTACTACAAACCTATTTTAAAAAATTAAAATAAAGTATTCTTGGCTCTCTTTGCTATCCCACAATAAATTTATTTTTTACATTCTTTTCACTTCCAAGAAGTTACAACTCTTGACAATTTTTGGTTTCAGTTAATACAGTTTACCTAAGAACTTTTGAAATTGGTCTAATGGTGCTATAAAGACAAACAACAGTCACTTATAGATAAATTTTATGTGAGGAAGAGCCACAATTTCCAAAAAAGTGTTTATTTCATTAAACATTTTAAGATTATTTTTTGTGATTTTTATTGACAGTTGTATACCACAAGTAGACCTGTTCATTCTAAAATAGCTGATCCTTAAGAAAACAAAAATAATTGCCTTCTAATTAGTTCTGTGTGCTTTTAACATGAATTAGAAATTCACCCAACTCAAATTGGCAGAAAGAATAGAATTTATTGTTTATGTATTTTAAATCAAAACCAAGAATTGGCATTATAACTTTCATTACACAAATTTAGGAAATGTTTGCTGATTTTCACCCTATCTATAATTCCAACCATATGATAAGCATAACACAATAATAAATACTTCTATTACTTTCACCAATACTCTCTCAACAAAAATAACCATTCACATCTCTTAGTGTTACACAAATTTCTCAAGCACAGAATGTTGTCCCAAAGCACCGCTTCCTATCCTAAGTACAAGTGAAAAGAACTGTTCTCGAAAGTCTTTTTGCTAGTAAACAGACTAGGGATTCTCAAGATTTACAGTTTTTCAGTTCCTAAAATAACATTCTTGACAACTCTCTGTTAGATTACTCAGAAAATAGCTGATGTATATTGTGGCACATACAGTAATCTCAATGTAAAGAAATAAAGAAACAATAGAAAACAGTCTTTCCAGGAGATGGAGACACTCACGTGTCAGACATGGACAATTACCATACACTGTTTTAAAAAAGTTAGACTGGTTATTTAAACAATATTTCTTGAAATAAATGATAAATGAACAACAGAAATGTTCATGATTCTGTTGCCTTAGGTTGACTAATGAGTAAGGCTATTATTTTTAAAAGGCCTATGTTTGGTTCAAGGGGAACTTACTAACATGGCATTTGCTTGTTATCATAGCCCCTACCCAATGAAGTACACATGATGTATGCTATATATTTTTTTGGAGTGTGTACTCATTATACCTCACTAATGTACTCATTTACCCTTGCTCCTCTTTTTTTTTTTTATCTAATCTTTCATGGTGAACTCACCCAGTATTATGACTCTAAATATCATTTATATTCTGGAAACCCTGGAGTTTAGATCTCCAAATATTTCTCTCAAAATTCCAACTTGACATATTCTGTTGCCTACAGAATATCTTCATTTGGATATAGAATGTTTATGCCAAATTCAGTATATCTAAAACCGAGATCCTGGTGATTTTCCAAAACCACTTCCATTTGCAGGCATTTCCATCTTAGTTGACAGAGGCACCATCTTCCCAGATCTTTGGTCCAGAAGCCTTGGACTCATCTTTGTGTCATTCATTCATTCATTCTCTTCCTTTCCTTAAAATCAAAAAAGCAGAAAATCCTGTATATAGGCCCTCAAAATATTTCCTGAATCTGACTACTTCTCAACCTTTTATCCCTTTGCTTACCATAGCATGCATTGCCTGCTAATATCCTGTATTATTTAAATATTTACAGGTAGTTTTTAATGCTTACATCTCCCTGCTAAAATATAGGCTGTAAGAGGGCAAGGAATTTTATTAGATTTGTTCACTAATTTAACCAAAATTCCTAAAACAGAAGCCAATGAATACCATCTCATGAGTGAATAGAGTTATTACTTAGATTACATTTTTCACTATTCAGCTAGTGCTGAAAGGGTTTGGGATTCAACAGTGACTTGAAGTATTTATGAAAAAAATGAATGAATGAATACAATGAATTGTGTGCACATTCTAAACTGAGTTTCACTTGAGTAAAATGCTCTTTGCTACAGAAACCACTGAACTACATGAAATACGTTTTCTGACATCACAAGATTTATCATCTTTACTTCTGACTCGATTAAAACTGTCTGTATTCATATTTGATATCATATAACCTTGTTCTCCTGTCTTCTTAGTGTTTAGTTTTCTCTTAACACTCCATTTTGTTTTAAGTAGTATTATTAATTTTCAATACTAACCAAATATTAAGTATGAAATAATATACTCAGATAGACGTTATCTTGCCAAGCTTCACATTCCAAAGCACAGTAACAGTCAGATCCTTGTTCAGATTCCATTCTGTTACAGAACCATTTATGCTTTTCTTCTGATGCTGACACAATGAAAAAGAAATTTTAATTAATATTGCTATGCCCATCAAACTGAGGTCTCTTGCCTTGAGAACTAAGCAATTATATTCTTTTTCACTTATATATACTAGTGTACTAAGAAAACGGTCTACTCTGTATCCTAGTACCATTTCAATATAGTTTACAAGAGAAATAATTCTTTTCAGATTAACATGAAGAATGTCATCTTTATCCAATTTAATTGAACTTTTGTCATAAGCTTATACACATTAGTAATAAAATCTTACTTGGTATTTCCTTAATTGGATATGAGTAGCATAGACCATTAGCCAAAATGACTTAAGATCTTTTATTTTAAAAATATGCTCATTAAAAATATCCTCTACCTATCAATCATCTATCTATCTATCTATCTATATCTACATTGTTTTACCTGAAATATTACTTTGGAAAGTCTTTCTTTAGGCTATTTTTTATAATAAGTTTTAGTCAGAATTTAATACATGCTGGTAAAAGTCCAATAACTTTAGTGCTTTAATGTTCTTAAAATAATGAAATAGGATAACATTTGGAATTTATGAAAGCTTGAATTATATTTTTGAATGATATTCTTGGAGACCAAGTTTTCATATTGAAGAAGGAATCACAAAAATAGACTTAAATTGTTAAAACAGTATAGAGGCATATAAATTTTTCACTGAATTTTTTGTCTGTATTTTTTCAATGAGTTACATTGTAAGTCAAAGTTGTACTATAACACTGATGGCTTTAGTCTATGAGTAAAACACATAAGTCTAATGATTGACAATATACTTGTTAGAAACAGGACATATCATTTTGCCTGCTGGACCAGATACCATAGCAACACCTGGTTAGTGAAAGTTGAAGAAATATTTTGTAGTTTTGCATTTGTTAGAGCTGCTGGACTGTAACAGATATGCATTAATTGGAAGTAGATGTGACAGCTTGCAGCAGTTACTAAGATAGGAAGCAAGCCATCAGCACCTGTCAAGGCTAAGGCCTGAAAAAAGATGAATCAAATGCTGTGATGTGTGACTTCAAACACAGTGTCACTTTTGTGTACTCATCATTTGTTAAAAGTGTGGGGAAATGTGGGATTTTGTTAATATATAAATATTTTCATCAGTGTCTTAAAGACATGAAAAAGAATCATCACCTGTCAAGTTAAAAAGGGGTAAATTATAAATTCAAAAGAACACATAAAACTTTGACAGTTCTAATCATGTACCATCACCATGATTTCACAGTGCAAAATGCATGGATGCATGAAAGATATTTTAAATAGGGATTGGCAGATTTATCACAAAACAACATTGCCTTTTTTTCTGACAGATTAAATATGATTACACAGTTTTAGATAGTGAAACCCTCCAAAATTAAAATAATATTTTTATGCCCTTCAATGATAGAAAACTAATTTTATCAATAGGGTCACTTTTTCAATATGCTGAAAAACATAAGATACTGTTTCCATTCTTTTTCCTGTGCGTGTTTTAACAAATATATCTAACAATTTACTAATATCGAGGTATAGGAGACTGTTGTACTTAGAAGAGAATACCCAAGTACCTTCTCATGTAGTCAATTGCTGGCGGTTTCACTCCCCATATATATTTGCTCTGATAAAGTAATAATTTCTTACTTGATTGAAGCATGTTACACATTCAATATGACTGTGAATAGTTAGAAAGGCAGGAAAGGGGATGATGGGACAGAGTTGCCGCTCTAAATATATTCTTCAAGTTTTTTCAACCAGATTACATTTGAGGTCATTGTTAATGTGTAACTGCTGACTTTTAGGTGAACCAAAGGAAACTACAAGCAAAACAGAACAAAAAATATGTACGGTGTAATTTCATAACACATGGGAGTTATGCCCTATGAAAAGAAAAAATGATTTTCTTAAAACAAACTAGTTTTAACATCCCTTAGTAATGTGGCACTTTGGAGATGACTATGCATCTGACAAAGGGCAATACATCCTTAAATGATGGATTTGGCTAAATAGCTGTTTTGCATTCTGAGGCCATGGTATTATATAAAAATTAAAATATAAATAAATTAATAATATGAAGAAAGCAAGATCCCAGATTCAAAAAGACACATGCATCCCTATGTTTATCATAGCATTATTTGCAATAGCCAAGATATGGAAGCAACCTAAGTGTCCATCAGTAGATGAATGGATAAATAAGATGTGGTACATATACACAGTGGAATATTATTCAGCCATAAGAAGAAAACAAATCCTACCTTTTGCAAAAAAATGGATGGAGCTAGAGGGTATTATGCTCAGTGAAATAAAGCAGGCAGAGAAAGACAAGTACCAAATGATTTCACTCATTTGTGGAATATAACAATGAAGCAAAACTGAAGGAATAAAACAGCAGCAGACTCACAGATTCCAAGAAGGGACTAGCGGTTACCAAAGGGAAAGGGGGTGGGGAGGATGGGAAGGGAGAGAGAAGGGATTAAGGGGCATTATGATTAGCACACATAATGTAGGGGGTCACAGGGAAGGCAGTATAGCACAGGGAAGACAAGTAGTGACTCAATAGCATCTTACTATGCTGATGGACAGTGACTGCAATGGGTTGTGTGGGGGGCACTTGATAATATGGATGAATGTAATAACCACAATGTTGCTCATATGAAACCTTTGTAAGATTGTATATCAATGATACCTTAATAAAAAAAACTCCTAAAAAATTAATAACATATCTTTAAGAAACCAGAATCATTCTTGGCTCAAAGTGACTTATAGACAACAATCATACATACCTACCCAAGACCATATATTCATCTAAAAAAAGTATTAGTGTGTATCAATCCCAAAAAATCTAGACATATCATAAAAATATTCAGTATTGCTGTTTAAATTATTCAAGCTATTTTCATGATACATTTTGTTATTAGACAACATGTTTACACTATTATGCCTTTCACAGACAGATTTTTAAGGTAACTATAATGACGTGCTATCTTTTAAAAAAAGAATTACCCGGACTTCCGGGAAGATGGCGGTGTGAGCAGGGCGGCAGAAATCTCCTCCCAACACTATATTTATCTACGAAAACACAGAAAATACATCTATTCCTAAAAGAGAGACGAGAATACACAGGAAAGCGCACAGCGTGCAGCTACACCCGAGAGGACTCGGCACTCCAAGAGGCGGGTAAGATACGGAGCCGCGACCCGGCGGGACCCGAGCCCTCCCCCACCCCAGCGCACCGGCGGGAGGAGAGGATTCAGAGCCGGGAGGGAGTGGAAGTGCACCCCGCGAAGTAGCCAGCCCCGGTGATCTGCACGGGGAGCGCTGACCCACATTGCGCAGTGCAGCGGAGATTGGAGAGACAGAGGGGCAGGATCTGAGCGGGGAACGCGCCAGGGTGCTTGCAGCTGGCTCCCGGGAAGGAAAAAAAAAAAGTGCACGCTTTCTTCAGCGGTCTTAAAGAGACAGGAGCCCAGCGGAGGAGCCGGATCGCCCCAGCACACTCAGCCCAGCAGGCTGGGAGTCCTGGGAGTTTCAGACGCCTTAGCTGGCGACTGAGGAAGCGTAGCCATACTTAACACTTCTCACTGAGATCAACAGCCTCCTACTCGTTCCCACCCCTGCCAGAGCGATAAAGGGCCCTGCGGAGCGGCACAGTCACAGCTGTGGAATAGTGGGGCAATAGCGCCACCTAGAGCATTCCCACAGAATCTACGTCCGGTGGGCATTTTTTTTTTTGTTTTTTTGTTTTGTTTTGTTTTTTGTTTTGTTTTTGTTTTTTCTTTTCTTTCTTTTTTTTTTTTTTTTTCTTTCTTTTTTTTCCTTTTTTTTCCTTTTTTCTCTTTTTTTTTCTTCTCTTTTTAAAGTCTTAAAGAGCCCAGCTGACATACGTGGCAACTATCAGTGACCAAATTATACAGCCATGAAAAGACAGAGGAATATGGTTCAGACCAAAATCAACCAGACAACCCCAGAGAGGGAGTCTGAAGGGATGGAAATGCACAGCCTCCCTGAAAAAGAATTCAGAATAAAAGTCATAACCATGCTGATGGACCTACAGAGAAATGTGCAAGAGCTGAGGGAGGAAGTGAGGGAACTGAGGAAAGACAATACAGAAATCAGACAAGCGATCGACGGGCTTAACAGCAGAATGGATGAGATGCGAGAGACTGTTAATGGAATAGAAAACAGAGAACAGGAGTACAGAGCAGCTGAGGCAGAGAGAGATAAAAGGATTTCTAGGAATGAAAGAATATTAAGAGAACTGTGTGACCAATCCAAACGGAACAATATTCGCATTATAGGAGTACCAGAGGAAGAAGAGAGAGAAAAAGGGATAGAAAGTGTCTTTGAAGAAATAATTGCTGAAAACTTTCCCTCGCTGGGGAAGGAAGTAGTCTCGCAGTCCACCGAAGCTCATAGATCTCCCAACACAAGGGACCCAAGGAAGACAACACCAAGACACATAATAATTAAGATGGCAAAGATCAAAGATAAAGACAGGGTATTAAAGGCAGCTAGAGAGAGAAAAAAGATCACCTACAAAGGAAAACCCATCAGACTATCATCAGACTTCTCAACAGAAACCTTACAGGCCAGAAGAGAATGGCATGATATATTTAACGTTATGAAACAGAAGGGCCTCGAACCAAGAATATTGTATCCAGCACGATTATCATTTAAATATGATGGAGGGATTAAACAATTTCCAGACAAACGAAAGTTGAGAGAGTTTACCTCTCATAAACCACCACTACAGGATATCTTAAATGGACTGCTCTAGATGGAAGCACACCTAAGGCTAAAAAGATGTCACCAGAGAAAAAAAAATCATAGCAAAGAAAGCAGACCATCCAAATACTAACTAAAGGCAAAGAATAAAACACCTATTATAGAAAGAATGGAGGAGGAGGAATAAGAAGGGAGAGAAATAAAGAAACATCAGACTGTGTTTACAATAACTTAACAAGAAAGTTAAGTTAGATTGTTAGATAGTAAAGAAGCAACCCTTGAACCCTTGGTAACCACGAATCTAAAGCCAGCAATGGCAATAAGTACATATCTATCAATAATCACCCTAAATGTAAATGGACTGAATGCACCAATCAAAAGACACAGAGTAACAGAATGGATAAAAAAGCAAGACCCATCTATATGCTGCCTACAAGAAACTCACCTCAAATCCAAAGATATACACAGACTAAAAGTGAAGGGATGGAAAAAGATATTTCATGCAAACAACAAAGAGAAAAAAGCAGGTGTTGCAGTACTTGTATCAGACAAAATAGACTTCAAAACGAAGAAAGTAGCAAGAGATAAAGAAGGACATTACATAATGATAAAGGGGTCAGTCCAACAAGAAGATATAACCATTATAAATATATATGCACCCAACACAGGAGCGCCAGCATATGTGAGACAAATACTAACAGAATTAAAGGAGGAAACAGACAGCAATGCATTCATCTTAGGAGACTTCAACACACCACTCACTCCAGAGGACAGATCAACCAGACAGAAAATAAGTAAAGACACACAGGCACTGAACAACACACTAGAACAGATGGACCTAACAGACATCTACAGAACTCTACACCCAAAAGCAACAGGATACACATTCTTCTCAAGTGCACATGGAACATTTTCCAGAATAGACCACATACTAGGCCACAAAAAGAACCTCAGTAATTTAAAAAATATTGAAATCCTACCAACCAACTTCTCAGATCACCAAGGTATAAAACTAGAAATAAATTTTAGAAAGAAATCAAAAAGGCTCACAAATACATGGAGACTTAACAACACTCTCCTAATTAATCAATGGGTTAACGACCAAATCAAAACAGAAATGAAAGAATATATGGAGTCTAATGACAACAGCAACACAAAGCCACAACTTCTGTGGACGCAGCAAAGGCAGTTCTAAGAGGAAAGTATATTGCAATTCAGGCCTATTTAAAGAAGGAAGAACATTCCCAAATGAATAGTCTAAAGACACAATTACTGAAATTGGAAAAAGAAGAACAAATGAGGCCCAAAGTCACCAGAAGGAGGGACATAATAAAGATTAGAGAAGAAATAAATAAAATTGAGAAGAATAAAACAATAGAAAAAATCAATAAAACCAAGAGCTGGTTCTTTGAAAAAATAAACAAAATAGATAAACCCCTAGCCAGACTCATTAAGAGAAAAAGAGAATCTACACACATAAACACAATCAGAAATGAGAAAGGAAAAATCACGACGGACCCCACAGAAATACAAAGAATCATAAGAGAATATTATGAGAATCTATATGCTAACAAGCTGGAAAACATAGAAGAAATGGACAAGTTCTTAGAAAAATACAACCTTCCAAGACTGACCAAGCAAGAAACAGAAAAACTAAACAGACCAATCACCAGTGACGAAAAGGAATTGGTAATCAAAAAACTACCCAAGAACAAAACCCCCAGACCAGATGGATTCACCTCTGAATTCTACCAGGCACATAGAGAAGAAATAACACCGATTCTCCTTAAAGTTTTCCAAAAAATAGAAGAGGAGGGAATACTTCCAAACTCATTCTATGAAGCCAGCATCACTCTAATACCAAAACCAGGCAAAGACCTCACCAAAAAAGAAAATTACAGACCAATATCCCTGATGAACGTAGATGCAAAAATACTCAACAAATATTAGCAAATCGAATTCAAAAATACATCAAGAGGATCATACACCATGATCAAGTGGGATTCATTCCAGGGATGTAAGGATGGTACAACATTCGAAAATCCATCAACATCATCCACCACATCAACCAAAAGAAGAACAAAAACCACATGATCATCTCCATAGATGCTGAAAAAGCATTTGACAAAATTCAGCATCCATTCCTGATTAAAACTCTCAACAAAATGGGTATAGAGGGCAAGTACCTCAACATCATAAAGGCTATATATGACAAACCCACAGCTAACATCATACTTAACGGCGAGACGCTGAAAGCTTTTCATCTAAGATCGGGAACAAGACAGGGATGCCCACTCTCTCCCATGTTATTCAACATAGTACTGGAGGTCCTAGCCACAGCAATCAGACAAAACAAAGACATACAAGGCATCCAGATTGGTAAAGAAGAAGTCAAATTGTCACTATTTGCAGATGACATGATACTGTACATAAAAAACCCTAAAGATTCCATTCCAAAACTACTAGAACTAATATCTGAATTCAGCAAAGTTGCAGGATACAAAATTAACACACAGAAATCTGTTGCTTTCCTATACACTAATGATGAACTAACAGAAAGAGAAATCAGAAAAACAATTCCATTCACAATTGCATCAAAAAGAATAAAATACCTAGGAATAAACCTAACGAAGGAAGTGAAAGACCTGTACTCTGAAAACTACAAGACACTCCTAAGAGAAATTAAAGAGGACACTAACAAATGGAAATGCATCCCATGCTCTTGGCTAGGAAGAATAAATATTGTCAAAATGGCTATACTACCTAAAGCAATCTACAGATTCAATGCAATCCCTATCAAACTAGCAACAGCTTTCTTCATTGAACTGGAACAAATAATTCTAAAATTCATATGGAACCACAAAAGACCCCGAATAGCCAAAGCAATCCTGAGAAGGAGGAGTAAAACAGGGGGAATTACACTCCCTGACTTCTAGCTCTACTACAAAGCCACAGTAATCAAGACAATTTGGTATTGGCACAAAAACAGACCCACAGACCAGTGGAACAGAATGGAAAATCCAAACATTAACCCAAACATATACAGTCAATTAATATTTGATAAAAGTGCCTTGGATATACAATGGGGAGATGACAGCCTCTTCAGCAGCTGGTGTTGGAAAAACTGGACAGCTACATGTAAGAGAATGAAACTGGACTACTGTCTAGCCCCATACACAAAGGTAAACTCAAGGTGGATCAAAGACTTGAATGTAAGTCATGAAACCATAAAACTCTTAGAAAAAAACATAGGCAAAAATCTCTTGGACATAAACATGAGCAACTTCTTCATGAACATATCTCCCCGGGCAAGGGAAACAAAAGCAAAAATGAACAAGTGGGACTATATCAAGCTGAAAAGCTTTTGTACAGCAAAGGACACCATCAGTAGAACAAAAAGACATCCTACAGTATGGGAGAATATATTCATAAAAAACGTATCTGATAAAGGGTTGACATCCAAAATATATAAAGAACTCATGCACCTTAACAAACAGAAAGCAAATAATCCAATTAAGAAATGGGCAGAGGACATGAATAGACACTTCTCTAAAGAAGAAATTCAGATGGCCAACAGGCACATGAAAAGATGCTCCACATCGCTAATCATCAGAGAAATGCAGATTAAAACCACAATGAGATATCACCTCACACCAGTGAGGATGGCCAACATCCAAAACACAAACAACAACAAATGTTGGCGAGGATGTGGAGAAAAGGGAACCCCCCTACACTGCTGGTGGGACTGCAAATTAGTTCAACCATTGTGGAAAGCAGTGGAGGTTCCTCAAAAAACTCAAAATGGAAATACCATTTGACCCAGGAATTCCACTCCTAGGAATTTACCCTAAGAATGCAGCAGCCCAATTTGAAAAGGACACATGCACCCCTATGTTTATTGCAGCACTATTTACAATAGCCAAGAAATGGAAGCAACCTAAGTGTCCATCAGTAGATGAATGGATAAAGAAGATGTGGTACATATACACAATGGAATATTATTCAGCCATAAGAAGAAAACAAATCCTACCATTTGCAACAACATGGATGGAGCTAGAGGGTATTATGCTCAGTGAAATAAGCCAAGCCGAAAAAGGCAAGTATCAAATGATTTCACTCATATGTGGAGTATAAGAACAAAGAAAAAATACTGAAGGAACAAAACAGCAGCAGTCTCACAGAACCCAAGAACGGACTAATAGTTACCAAAGGGAAAGGGACTGGGGAAAATGGGCGGGAAGGGAGGGATAAGAGGGAAAAAGGGGCATTACGATTAGCAGATGTAATGTTGGGGGGGCACGGGGAGGGCAGTACAACTCAGAGAAGACAAGTAGTGATTCTATAGCATCTCACTACGCTGATGGACAGTGACTGTAATGGGGTTGGTGGGGGGGACCTGATGAAGGGGTAGTTTAATAATCGTAATATTGCACATGTAATTGTAAATTAATGATAATAAAATAAATTGTATTATAAAAAAATAAAAATAAAAAAAATAAAAGCATCCCACCAAGAAAAAAAAAAAAGAATTACCCTTTTAAACATGGTTAGTCTTTTTTTTAAGAGGCTGCATACGTTTTTCCTGCATACTCCGGATCGTATTTTAGGATATAGAATTTTTAAAAAGCATCCTAAAGTTCACTTTATCAATATATGGTGGCAAGTTGCTTTTCCTATCTACCTCATTTTTGGAATCAAATACGTGATAGGGACTGTGTCAATTGCTGGTGGAAGAATTCCAAAGAAAACTAATCCGTTTTCCCATATGTAGTTACTTTCTTGCAAAGAGGTTTCCTTGGGAATATTGTTCCTGAGTTTGTGTCCTCAAATAAGTCTGTAAAAAAATTGTGAAATACAAAGCTTTATTTTCTGCTGAAATAAAAGATACAGTCTGAAAAGGTGACGGCTCTGCCTTCTGTCAATTAGTAGAGTTTTTTATATATTAAAAGTATGATGACATTGCTGCATGATGAACATTTTGCAATGTGTGCAATTGTCAAATCACAATGTTGTATGCATAAAATTAATATAATATTGTATGTCAACTATACTTCAACAACAACAAAAAATCTAGTTAAAAAAGAGCACCGAAGTGTTCACCAAAAAGGGGAATAAGAAACAGGAATATGAGGAAGGAATATATATGTTTCTCCATTCTTCTGTAAATGAACAGTTCGATTGTTTCCATGTCTTGGCTGTTGTGGGCAATGTGGCAGTAAACTTGGGGGTGCAGATAATGTCTTCGCAACAGCAATTTCCTTTCCTATGGGTATATACCCAAAAGTGCTATTGTTGGATCATATGATATTTCTATTTTTAGTTCTTTGGGGAACTGCTATACTGTTTTCCATAGTGACTGCACCATTTTACATTCTTACCAAAAGACCACAAGGTCTACATTTTCTCCACATCCTTGCCAATACTTGTTTTCTCTTCTCTTCTTGATAATAACCACCCTAACAGATGTGATCATATCTCATTGTGATTTTGCTTTGTATTTCCTTGATGATTAATGATTTTAAACAACTTTTCATATACCTATTGGCCATTTGTTTATCCTCTTTAGAAAAAAGTGTCTATTTGGTTTCTTTGCTCATTTTAATTGAATTATTATTGTTTTTGCTATTGAGTTATAAGAGTTGTTTATGTGTTTCAGATGTTGATCCCTAATCTACACATGGTTTGCAAATATTTTCTCAGATTCCCTAGGTTGCCTTTTCATTTTGCAGATTGCTTTCTTTGCTGGGCAGTTTTTAAATTTGATGTAATCCACTTGTTTATTTTTGCTTTTGTTGTTTGTACTTTCCATTTTAAATCCAAAAAGAAAAGTAATTGCCAAAACCAATGTCAAGTGATTTTCCTCTGTTTCCTTCTAGGAGTTTCATGGTTTCCTACCTTACACTTAAGTCTTCAAAACATTTTGAGGATACATTTATCAGAGAGACTATCCTTTACCCATTTGTGTTCATGGCATTCCTGTCAAAGATCATCTATGACTGTACATGTCTGGGTTTATTTCTCAGCTTTCTATTCTGTTCATTTGGTTATTTTTTTAAGTGTCATACTGTTTTGAAATATAGCTTTGTAATATAGTTTGAAACCAGGAAATGTAATGCCTCCAGCCCCGTTCTCTCTGAAGATTGCTTTAGCTATTTGGGGTTCTATGTGTTTCCATATGAGTTTTAGGATTTTCTTTTTTTTATGAATGACATTGGAATTTTGGTAGGTATTGCACTGAATTTGTAAATCACTTTGGGTAATGTCAGTAATTTAACAACAATTATTATTCTAATCCATGAACAGAGGATATCTTTGAGTCTGTTTGTGTCCTGTTCAATTTCTTTTACCAGTGTCTCATTTTGCAGTGTATATAGATTTTTCACTTCTTTGGTCAAATTTATTCATAGGTATTTTGTTGTTTTTTGATGCTATTGTCAGTGAGATTGCTTTCTTAATTACTCTTTCAGATAGTGTGGTTTTAGTATACAGAAATATAACTAACTTTTGCATGTTGATTTTATATCCTGTCGTTTGACTGAACTTATTTGTTCTAACAGTTTTTTTGTGTGTGGAATCTTTAAATTTTCTATATACAATTATGTCATCTGTAAACAGACAGTTTAATTTATTCTTTTCATATTTGGGTTCCATTAATTTTGTTTCTTTGCTTCATTTCTCTGGCTAGGACTTCCAGTACCATGTTGAATAAAAGTGGTGAAAGTAGGCATTCTTGTCTTGTTCCTCATTTTAGAAGAAAAGCTTTTATCTTTTAACTATTTAGTATGATCTTAGCTATGGGTTTGGAATAATGCCCTTCATTATGTTAGATATGTTCCTTCTATACCTAATTTTTTGAGAGTTTTTATCATGAAAGGATGTTGAATTTTGTCAAATATTGTTTCTGTATTTATTGAGAAGATTGTATGATTTTTATCTTTGACACTGTTAATGTGGTGAATCACATTTATTGATATGTGTATGTTAAAACCATCCCTGAATCCCTGGAATAAATCCCATTTGATCATGATGTAGGATTCGTGTAATATGCTCTTGAATTTGGTTTGCCAGTATTTTGTTAAGGACTTTTGCCCATACTTTCATCAGAAATATTAGTTCCTAGGTTTCTTATAATGGTGTTGTCTGGCTTAGGTATGAGGATAATGCTGGCCTGTAAAATTAGTATGCAAGTTAATTCCTTTTCAATTTTTTGGAATAGTTTGAGAAGGCTTGGCATTAATTCTTTAAATGTTTGATAGAATTCATCAGTGAAACTACTTCTGGGATTTTTGTTGTTGTTAATGGGAATTTTTGGTCATTGATTAAATTTCCTTAGTAGTTATAATTTATTCAGATTTTCTGTTTCTTTAGATTCAGTCTTGATAGGTTGTATGCTTGGAATGTATCAATTTCTTCTAGGTTGTCCAATTTGTTCATACATAATTGTTCATAGCAGTCTTATGATCCTTTGTGTTTCTATAACATCATTTGTAATGTCTCCTCATTCATTTCTGATTGAGTCCTCTCTTTTCTTAGTTATTCTATCTAAAAGTTTGTGAACTTTATTTATTTTTTCAAAATCCTACATGTTAATTTCATTGATCTTCCTTATAATGTTTCTCCTCTCCATTTCAGTTATTTCTACTATAATTATTTTTAGTTTATTTTTCCTAATAACTTTGGGCTTAGTTGTGTAAACATAGGTTTTTCATTTGAAATGTTTCCTTTATTTTAATGAAGGCATTTACTGCTATAAATTTTCCCTTTGAAAAGGCTTTTCCTGAATTTTTTAAGTTTTGATATGCTGTGTTTCCAGTTTTATTTTTTCAAGATATATTTTGATTTCCCCTTTGATTTTTTTCTTTGACCTATTGGTTTTTCAGGAACTTGTTTAATTTCCACATGTGTGTGAAACTTCCACTTTTCCTTTTTTAATTGACTTCCAGTTTCATGATAATATGGCAAGAAAATATCTTGATATTGATCTCTTTAAGTTTTTTAAGGCTTATTTTGTGGTCTAACATATGATCTATCCTGAAGAATGTTCCATATGCACTTGAGAAGAATGTGTCTGCTGCTGTTGAGTGGAATGTTCTTTTAGGTCCATTTGATCTAACATGTACTTCAATACCAGTATTTCCTTATATGTTACCTGCTCAGATGAATTATCCATTGTTGAAAGTATGATATTGATGTCCCCTACTGTTATTGCATAGTTGTCTATTTCTCCATTCTGATTTATTAATATTTGCTTTATTTATTTATGTGCTCTGAAGTTGGGTGCATATATATTTACAATTGTTATATCCTCTTGATGAAGTGACTTTTTTTTCATTACATAATGGCCTTTTTTTTGTTTGTCTCTTGTTACAGTTTTTTACTTAGTCAGTTTTGTCTGGTATAAATGTAGCTGCTCTCTTTTGGTTTCCATTTACCTGGAATATCTTTTTCCAACCCTTTACTTTCGAATTGTATGTCTTCAAAGCTGAATTGCATCTCTTTAGCCAGCATATTGTTGGGTCTTTTTTTTAATACATTTTTATTTTATTTATCCATTTTTAATCTATTCATAGTTCTTTTTACCCACTCTTTTTTGTTGTTTTTTTTTTATCTATTTGTCTCTAATTTTTTGATTGGATAATTTTATTATTTACAATTAAAGTAATTATTGATAAGTAATTATTAATAGTGATTGTTAATTACTTTCTGGCTGTCTTATACTTCCTTTTCTTCTTCCACCTTTCTTGCTATCACTTTTGCAATTTGATTATTTTCCAAAGTGGAATGCTTTGATTCTCTTCTCTTTATCTTTTTTATTTACTTTGGGTTTTGCTTTTTGGTTATGAAGCTTCTATAAAGCATCTTATAGCTGTAATAGTCTATCTTAGGCTAATGACAACTTCATTTTGGTCACATTCAAAAACTCTTCCCTTTATCCTTCCTGACATTTTATGCTTTTTATCACAATTTATTTTATATTGTGTCCATTAACAAATCACTGAAGCTATAGTTTTGTTTTGTTTTTAATACTTTTGTCACTTAATGTTTATACTGGAGTTAAAAGTGATTTACATACAACCATTGTGGTATTAGAATATTCTAAATTTCACTGTACATTTATCTTTACCATTGTATAGTTTTTTTTCTTTACTTTCATATATTTTCTGTTACTCATTGGCATCCTTTCACTTAAGCTTGGAATCCCTTTCATATTTCTTACAACGCATTTCTATTGGTAAAGAGTTCCTTCAGCTCATATTTGTCTGGGAATGTCTTTCTGTTTGCTTCATTTCTGAAGATCATCTTTGCTTAGTAAAATATTCTGGATTGGCAGTTGTGTTTTTGGGATTGTTTAATTTTTTTTCTTTTAGCACTTTGAGTGTATCTTCCCCATCTCTCCCGTTCTGCAAGGTTTCTGCTGAGTAATCTGTTGGTAGCCTTGTGGGGGTTCCTGTGCAGGAGATGTTTCTTTTTCTTGCCACTTTAAAACTCTGTGTTGAATTTAAAGTTTTTATTTTAATGTGGCTCAGTAAAATACTCTTTGGATTGAATCTGTATGGAGACTTATGAGCTTCATGTACATGGATGTCCAGGAACTTCCATTCTTCTGTTCTTAAAAGATGCTCTTAAAAGAGTGAAAAGACAAATCAGACTAGGGCATAATTTTCACAAAACACATATCTGATAAAGGACAGGTAACCAAAATATAAAAAGAAAATCTCAACTAATAAGAAAGTAAAACACAATTTAAAAATGAGCAAATGATCTAAATAGACACCTCATTAGAGAAGATATAAAGATGCAAATAAGCATTTGAAAAGATGCTCAATATCATGTGTCATTAGGGACTTGCAAACTAAAGCAACAAATAGGTAAAACTGCATCCCTATCAGAATACTCTTTCTTTCCCCTTTTTACTTTATAGTAATTTTTTGCTGGGTATGTGACATTACACATAATAAATATAGAAATTCTGGATTCTATTCTTTTTCTTTGAAGAATTCTTTTTATTTTGTTTTGTTTGCTTTTTAGTAGAAATCTCAAATATTAGCTGATGTGAGTTGAATTTGTCTAAGCTTAATTCTATCCCATGTTGGCAGAATTCAACATCCAAAGTTTGTCTTCCCTGCAGATTTTTTTCAACTCTTAGCACTAGATTTTGTTACAGCAGGTCAAGTAGGTCTTAATCTAAGGTGTGGCCCTTATTCTTAAGGCAAGGCCTGTGTATTATCTCAATAAGAACTAAGGTTTTAAGAAGGTTTTCATCAGATCTTTCCACTCTGGCTATTTTGGAATTCCATTATCCCTGAATACCACTCTTCCCCTAGAACTGTTTGACTTTGCAAATATCTTTCTGCTTATAATCTTGTAGTAGCAAATATCTGATAATCCTTGGATGGATGCTATAGTCTACTCTTTAGCAACAAGGTCAAAGGGAGCCTGTCCCACATAGATTTCTGGTACATCCGTTCTAAAAACAAACTCCTTTTTCTTTGAATCAAGGTCCCGCATATTGCAGCCATGTAAACTGCCCTGTGCTATAATCATTGCCTCCTTACCTTAGTCAGAATGCCGTGCTCTGGTTCACTCCAGACCACTGCCTTCTTCTAGGGAGAAAGCTGGGCAGTTACCAGTTTCACTCATAAGGTTTACTTCTCTCAATGATCACAGTCTTATGCTTCTTATTGCCCAGTGATTGAGAAAAAAATCTTGTATACATCTCATATATTTTTTTCTAATTTCATAATTGTTCCCACTGGGAGAAGTATTCTGCTTCTAGTTACTCCATGATAACTAAAACTACTGATATTTTAATGCCACCCACATTTTTATCTTCACCACTCCTGTGAAAAGACTCTAGTTATTATTACTAGCCTGTTAACATACTGGCCACTATCTATCAGTGTCATTGAGTGATCTTTCTATAAGACCTAATTTCTACAGTATCTTAGATATCATCTCCTTCATAGTCCATCTCTAGGTGATCTCTAATCAATTTCCATGACTTGAAGTATAATCTATATGCTCTTTTTATCTTCCTTATGGAATTTTCCATTGAGCATAAACTTCATATATCTAAACATACACTAGACATTTTGATTTGGATATTTAAAGAACATATCAAAATAGTTTTGTGAATAAAACAAAATTATTAATATTCTCATATTGAAACCTCCACCACCAATTCTTCTCCTTAAGATTTTTCCATTTTAGTAAATAATGTCATTTCCCTTGTTACTCAAACCAAAACAGAAGTGAGGCATCATACTAGGCTCATAATTTTTTAACATATGTCAAATCCAGTCCAATATTTTTTTCTTACTGGCTAGAATTCTAAAGTATATACAAATATGACAACATACCTGTCTTCATTGATACAACCTGAGTTAAACAGTCATTGTTCACTATATTATGTTAAATTTTCCCTAATATTTTTTCCTCTTTATTAATCTCTGCTCTTCTCAAATTCCATAATCTATAGAGAAATCACAATGATAATTTCTCAAGCATGATTCAGATATAAATATATCTTTAAAATTTATCAAAGATTTCCATAGTATACTTAAAAGGCAACCTAAACATCTTATCTTTGCATACAAAGTGTACGTGATGGAATTCCTTCCAAACACACTGACATTATCTCAGTTCATCTTACCATTCCTGCAGAATTTTGATGTGAGGTTTCTAGAAAAAAGATTGGTGATCTAGACTTGATATGGCACAATTTATTTTTTATTTCTTTGTGATAGCTGTCTTCATTTTTAGCCATTATTTACATTTTAGACTAAAGGGATAAAAGGGTTACTCCTACTTACATTTTCCTTAACTCTGCACATGACCATGGGAATTTTCTTAGACATTTGAGAAAAAAACAAGCCTATTTAAAAAATTATTTTTTCCTTCCTAATACCTAGGTACTTAATGATGTGGCAAGAGTTTATTCAGTTGTTCAAGGGACCTAATGAAATCTCTTTCAATTAAAGATGTTAGCAATCAAAAGCACAAGTGAATCATAATAGGAGAAACTTTGAGAATATGTCAATATTTTCTAAAGAAGTTAAAAGTTTTAAAGAATATTGCAATCTTGCTTTTATGTATTATCTCACATGCAATAAATATTTCTCACAATTAAATGTAGAGATGACTTAATATTATTAAAAAATGATTTCAGTTGGGAATAAGTGCTGTTTTGAGTGGATGCCATTTTCTAATTGAATATAAAAAGATTACTGAAATATGTTTAATGGCAATTAACCTAAATCATTGTCACAAAATTATGGAGAGCTGTCAGTTTCTCCAGAAGCCACAGATATTAATTAAATAATGCAGATATGCAAACAATGTCTTTAATGAGATTGAGAAGGGTTTTGCTAACTTCAAATTTAACAGTACATATTAATATGAACTCATAATTTGTGTCAAGTATTATCTTTTCAGGCAACACCTTCCAAACTCTCAAAGGAAATCATCTAATAGGCATTTATAAAAATCAGCATTCATTAACATTAACAGCAAATTTTATTTTATCAAGAAAAAATGGCTCATACTTTTATAAAATCTGGAGTATGCAGAGTAATTATTATATACTGATGTATTGATAATAATATCAATTATTATGCACTGAATAGAGTGTTCATTTTTATTACTCTGAGATAAGTAGCTACTTATAACTTTTTGTTATAATGCACTAAAGTGCTTTAAAGAAACAAGGAGTTAGGCAAGTTCATGTTCAAACAGGGAAATTTAATCAAAAAATGCTTTGAAAATTTTTTCATCTATACAGGTTTTTATACTAAAAGTTTTTATACTGAAACATTTTTACTAGCAATTTTTGCACTAAACAGATGGGTCTATTTCTTAGTTATGACTGAATTAATGGATTGATTTAGTGCTACCATTGTTTAAAATATGCAGTTGATAAGTACTGTAACAACTGCTAAATAATATAAAGAATATCACCAACATGATAAAACTGGTATGAATTTCTTTTTTTTCATTTTTATACCATTTAATAACCATTTAATAAACTTTCTTTGTAACCATTTAATAAAGTTTGTGGCATTTGGAAGCCTGCTTATCAAACATAAAAAGTCAAAGCAGACTCATAATTCTTAAAACACTAGTGTAAACACAGCTTGGATATTTATTGTCTTATTTAGATTCCTTTTTACTGAATTTTGCTTTTATTATTTTATGCCAGTAAAGTTATTAGAACCGAAATGGCTGAATGTCCATGGGAGCAGAATGAATGATAAAGTATACGTATTGTAAAAGATTTTTTTCCCTAATAATGATAATTAAATCACATAAGTACTCTGATACAGAGTGATGCATTCTGTATCTGATACATTCTGATTAAAAAAATAGAGGAACATACGCAATTAAATAAAAAAGAGCTGGGTAAAGATCAACATGATTAGGTAGATAGGTGAGAAGAGAATTAAAGATATGATATAAATGTACATATTCCTACAGTAAGAAAGGAAAAACCTAGGGGATATAACAAGCAATCATATTTGTGAGCCATTCAGAGAGCAGATGGTTGAAAGTAGTTAAAAGTGAAGTTGCAAGACAATGAATTAAGCTGACATATGGGGAAAAAATGGCAGAGGTGGGATGCAACCACTGGCTTACCTGAGGCCCAGCAAGTGAAGCATTAAGTGTTATTTACTTCAGTCTCTATTATCTCTCACATAATATTGGCTTTAATCCAAAATTTGTGAGACATAAAAATGTACGACAAGAATATCAAGAGACAAATCATTTAACAGAGCAAGATTCAGGTAAGACATAGATATTATAACTATCAGACAGGGAAAATAAGTACCTGTAAGTGATATTTTAGAAATTTTGTGGAAAATACAGGCAATATTCATGAACTGATGGGGAATTTCAGTAGAGACATAAAATTTATGAGAGTGAATCATCTAGAAGCTATACATTTAAAATATGGTAAAACAGATCAAGAATACTTCAGGGAGCTCATCAGTGAACTAGATATAGCTGAGGAAAAATCAGTGAACTTACAGGTAGATCAACAGTAATTGACCAAACTGAACCACAAAGAAACAGGTAAGGAAAAAAAGTAACAGAATTTACAAGAGATTTTATACAATATCAAACTGTCTAACGTAATTGGATTTCGATATTGCAAAGAGGAAGATAAAGTTTCTAAAGATACATCTAAGTAACAGCAGAGAATTTTTCAAAAATAAGAAAACATCAAAACACAAATTCCTACATCCAAGAAACCTGGAGAAAACAAGTTAGAAAAATATCACAAAACAGATAAAACAGAATAATTAAAGCAACAGCATTATGATAAATGAAAGGAGCTAGACTAAAGATGCTACATGGTATCTGATTTAATTTATATGATCTTCTGGAATATCCAGAACTAAAGCAGAGGCAGACAAGCCAGTGTGTCATATTCTGCTACATATAAAATAAGTTTTCTAGGAAAAAATTTGCACAGAAATGTACTCAGGTCAAGCAAAGTTCTATATCTATTATGAAAAGTGTTCTGACAGAAATATCTAACTTTCATAACCTTCAATATATTTAGAGTTAAAGGAGGGCTTCTAGTTGACCATGTAACAGTGGGAGATTCTTGGTACAGAAAATGGACTTGCTAGGACCAAATCAGGTGATGACATCAGTCTCTCTATTCGTTACCTGGATCATACCTGCCAAAATAGCTTAATCCTAAGCTATTCGTATAGATATTAATTTCCTGTTATATATTAATTTAATGTTCTTTATTCATATAATGCTTTTTAACTGTTCTTTGCCCTATTTCTTATATTGTATTGCCTCTAATACATTTATTTGCAAATTCTTGACAGCTGACCATGTCCAATATTCTGTTTAACTTTATAACATTGAGAAACTTAATAAAAATTAAGATGCAATGAGAAATGCAAGTTATTAACTCAGTTGAATTCTGAAGCAACTCATATTCCTTTCTTACCGTAATAAATATTTTTAAATGCCTATTGTGAGAGAAGTACCATATCAAGGACTTTGGGTAATAATAAAAAAAAATAATGGCCTGCCCTAAAACAGCTTAACCATTGCAGATAATTTAATATTTAATGAACAGATTTAATTGTACTGTAAAAATCAGCAATTTGATATTCTACATGAATTATTAGTGATGTTAAATTATTTGATATGCTTACTATGAAACAGATATACTTTAAACTGATTTCTAGCCAAAATAAAAATAAATTTAAACATGAATGAGTGGTTAGTCATGTACTAACTTTTATATCAGAGTGTGGTTGGAAGGAAGCAAGAAGAACTAAAGGAAAACGGTTCAAGTTTTCTGTGAACAGTTGGATTTTGAGCTGTTTCTTGCACCATAAAGCTGATTTCTAAGTGCCTTATTCCACAATGTTTGCTGCTAAAATACCTGCATTCACAAAAAGCATATTAGGACAATTTACATTTATTTTTAAATTTAGTACTACATTAAACTGCATATGATATGAACATATCAATATGTTCTTACAAATAGAAACTTATTAATGGGGGATCCGAGACTCTTACAAATAAACAGAACCACTGCAAAAATAAACACACATATGATGTGAAGTTCATTAATATTTCACTTTTCACATAAAATATCCCACATTCAGTATTATACTCAATATTCATGGGGGAAGCTTTTAATATTATATCATTATCTATAAATACAATAAGAAACACATGCCATGCCATCACTTTTAAGTAGGAGAACAATCCTGGCAGCATAATGTTGATTTAAGCTATATTTCAGGGAAACATTCACTTCTCAAGATTCATTGTCTGCATCAATACTGGTGAAAATTGATGAGAAAATGTCTTAATGTCAACAACTTCTCACTATTCTTTTGTTCCCTGGCATTTACCATCTCTCAAATACATATTTCTTTTCTCCAAAAATGTACATAACCAAGGTATAGGTGACATGGGTAAATATCAAAAGTATGGAATCATTCAGAAAGTAGCATAGTCAAGTAAATCAAAGTTATTTTAAAAGTTACAACATTGCTGATGCAGATCCTGTCTATTACCTGATGCCTCTAGCTTTGGTTGAAGTAATAATCAACCCATTATGAATGATATTTTGACTATATAAATTTGACTATATATTTGACTATTTGACTTATTTGACTGTATAAACTAGAAGCACCATGTTATAAGTAAAAAGCTGTAACCAAAAGTTACGGTGGTATATCCATATTCTATGCTTGAAATGTAAATTCACTCAAATAAAATGTTTATTTTATCCAACACTTGCTCTCAATATGACCTGAAACAACTGAATATATACCCATAATCACACATATACAAACACATACATTTGCAAACCTATATATCAACAGAAGAATTATCTTCCGTAGTTAATATTGAATGATGGGAAATACAGCAAAGTAAAACTATAATCATGTATGATATACAGATTTTGAACTGTAGAAAAAATTATCCAATTTTAATGTTTAAATAAAACTAAGCTAAAATATATTTTAACCAAATATTGTTTCTATTTAAGGTATTTTTAGAATGCCTTTCAGCTTTTTTTACTGAAAATGTTTTGTCATTTGCTTTTAATAATCAACATTCTGTGTCATTTTATATTATATGGAAACTCTAAGATACATGAAATATTACATTAATAAAAGAAGCAGTTTCTGTATAATTCAAACATGAAGTTATTTTTAAATTGTTCACTACTATTTTTTATTCTGCTAAAAATCATGTCTCTGCTTTTCTTCACTCCAGTATTTTTGGGTGATTAGTTGTCAGCTTTCCTCGGGAAGACCCAGGACCTCACATTGCCAGAGGCAAAAAGAAGTTAACACTAAAAGTCATTGGAATCCTGTGGACTTTATGTCAGGATTGAGTCAGTACATCTGGAAATTCAACATTTGATATACTTAGAATTGAGAACACATTATTCCAGGGATATGATACTACCACTCTATTTTCTCTCCTAAATCATCTTCTTCAGATTTGTAAAATGGCACGTCTGGATAGATGTTAAATTCCTGGCCATTCAGGTTTATAAACCTGTCATTTGATTAAAAAGATTGATTGTGGAGAGCATTGTTTTAAAAATTAGATTTCTGATGGTAAGAAAGCTAACCCGTTGCTGTGTTTTAAGACAGGGTTCTCTTGGAGGAATAATCACCTCAAAGTTCTCAAATCAGTTCTCAAAGCATAAGCAGGTGATTCCTTCCTACATGGTTGGAATGCTATGAACACCAAGTGAATTTAACCTGGATTTTTGATAAACGGGAAAAATTTAATGCTGTTGATACAGATGATAATGGATATTGTAGTCAGAAGGACTGCCCAGTCATATGCTTTTTATGTAAACTTGCTGTTGGTAAGCCAAAAGCTTATGAGTCTATCTCAGTTACTGCAGAAGGGGTTCCATGATGGGAAATAAAGAATGCACACCATCAAAGTAAAAAGGGAAAAATGAGAAGATGGAAAAAAAGACTGTTGATATTATGTAGTTTTAAGATGGCTTATGAAAAATGAGAGGGAAAAGGATTGGCATGCATGGGATTCCTATTACGAAGTTCATAACATGATAAAGTTTGAAGGAAAATGGAAGTATCCCATCAGCACTCTTTAAAGTGTCATCCACAGTTGTTCTATCTATCCTAGTTTGGATATTTTCCAATTAAATTATGAGGATCATGATTTATGATGAAAATTGCTTTAATAATACTTTTGGTTTCAGCTCTGAAATATAAAGAGCTTGGAAGTGGTCATTCCTATCCTACAAAAAACAGAAAGCTGAACAAGTTGAAAATGAATATCTAATCTTGGACCCTTTAGAGAGCTGTAGTCACATGGCAAACCACCACCCAGAGATCTGGAGAGACTGGTAAATCCGGGGTCATAATAGAGATAGGCTGGAACCATAACCTCATAGGAATACTTAAATGCAAATTTTGATGATGTTTTGGAATATGAGCGTGGACTACCTTGAGATTTGGGACCACCTTGGGTACAAGTATCTTAGTAAAGTCCTACCCTTGTAGATTTTACCTCCATAAATCCCACGAGATACTCATGAAGCCAAAAAAGACCATCTCATGTTTCTGGAAAGGAGAAGGAAAGAATAAAACACAGGGTAAAGACTACCAGAGCCTTATTCTACCAGTCAGAAGGACATTTCTGCAAATCCAACTCACTCTGGATTCACTAGGCTTCCTACCATATCTAAGGAGTAAAAAAGAAGCTATGAAATACACATGCAGTTCACAGCTCAGGAACACAGGTCCACTAAAAGACTGAGAATTTATCATAATATTATAGGACATCTCCTCTCCGCTATCCTTACAACCATACAAACAGGGCTCTGGTATAACAAGTGTGGATTATAACTGAAAGTATAATAAATGTGGATTGACAACTTCCAAGTCTTTATATGTCAGAGCTGAAACCAAAAGTATTATTAAAGCATTTTTCATCATGCATTTCCAATAAGAAAAAATGAGTAGTATAAGCTAAAAAAGGAAATTCTAAGAAAGAATGAAAATATGGGCAATATACAGACACATACTTAAAGCCTTTGGCATATACAACTATGGCACATTACACAAATCAAAACTCAGAGTCAGATTAACATAACCTCACATTAAAGGACTATTTATCACAATTCCTATGACCCAGGATCATTTCTGGCTTTAAGCAAAGTTACAAAGCTTTCTAAAAGGTAATAAAATAAAATAAAATACAGCCTGAGACACAAAATAATCATTTGAAGTGGACTCAGATATAACACAGATTTGGATTGATCTGACAGGGAATTCAAAAGAGTTATTATTAAGATATTAAGAGCTATAATGGAAAAAGATATCATTCAAGAACAGATGGATGACTGCTGAGAGAGAAGGAAACACTGACAAATTAATAGGAAATGCTAGAGATCAAAAACACTAACATAAATGATGAATGCTTTCATGGCCTTTCATATCTGGAGTAATGGATATGTTTGATGGGCTCAACCATAGACCAGACACAGCTACAGAAAGAATTACTGAGCTTGAAGATAGGTCAGAATAAACTTTCCAAACTGAAAAGCAAAGAGAAAAGGGATGGGAAGGAAGAATTTGGAATACTCTGTTATAAGGTATGTGAAGCAGTATAATGTTATTTGAAGAGAGATATAGATTAGTTAACAATGTATATTTCATACTCTAGGGCAACCACTAACCAAATTTTTAAAAAGAAGTATAATTGATGTCTAAGAAGGGGCATAAAATGAATCCCATAAAATTCTCAGTTAAAACAAGCAAAGGCAGAAAACAAGGGGGGAAAGTTGAACAAAGTACAAATGAAATAAATATGAAGTAGCTACAAGCATGGTAGATACTAATCAAATACATAATTATCATTTCCTATGTGAATATACATTAGTTTAAATATACCAGTTGGTTTGAAAATACCAATGAGAAGACAGAGATTGTCAGAACAAATAAAAAAGAAATTATATGATATCTAAAATCCCCTTTAATTGTAAAGACTCGGATAGGTTAAAAGTTAAAGTATGGAGAAAGATATTCCTTGCTAAACACTACTCAAAAGAAAGCTGGAATACCTATATTAATTTCAGACAATGTAGACTTCAGAGCAAGCAAAAATATCAGGGATAAAGTAAGAATTCACATACTAATAAAGAAGTCAGTTCTCAAAGAAGACATAACTGCCTATATGTATATCATGTAACTATATCTGTATGCCATGTATATACCTAACAAGAGAGCATCAAAATAAATGATACTGATAGAACTTCAAAAAAAATTCACAAACCTAAAATCGTACTTAGAGAATTCAATACCTTTTCCAGTAAATGATTGATCAAGTAAGTAGAAATTCAGCAAGAAGCTAGTTGACCTGAATAGCCCTATCATCTTGATGTAATTGATATTTATGGAATTTTCCATCCAACAACAGAATAATGCATACTCTTCAAAAGTCCACATGAATAACACACTGAGAGAGAATGTATTATTCTAAGCAATAATGTGCACCTTAACAATATTTTAAAGATGGCATAATTCAAAGAATTATTTAAAGTGGAATTAAATTAGAAATCAATAACAGAAAGATAACTGGAAAACCCCAATTATTTGGAGACTAACCAACATACTTCTAAACAACACATGGGTCAAAAATAAGTTTCAAAAGATTTTCTGTAAACATTCATACTAAAAGAAAATGAAAATAGGTCTCATCAAAATATATGCAGTAAAAGTAGTGTTTAAAGGGAAGTTTATAGCATGAAAGTCATACATTATAAAAGAAGGATCTAAATATCTAAAACTTCCCTTTGGGAAACTAGAGAAAGAAGAAGAATTCAAGCCCAAAGCAAGCATAAGGAAAGAAATAAAAATTATAGCTGAAACCAATGAAATCTAAGAGGAAAAAGTCAACAAACCAAAAGCTGGTTCTTTAGAAAGATTAATAAAATTGACAAACTTCTAGCCAATTTAATCAAGAAAAAAAGAGAGAAGACACAAATTACCAATATCAGAAATATAATGTCATTAGTATTTATTCCTTGGACATTAAAAGGATAATAAAAAGGCATACCATGAATAATTCTCTGCCCGCAAATTTGATAATATAAATAAAGTGGATCAATTCCTTAAAAGACACAAACTACAACCCATAGGACAAACATATATCTCTATAGACCTATTTTTAATAAAGTGTATAAATCAGTCAATAACATCCTTCAAAAAAGGAAAAACAGCCCATACAGTTTTACTAATGAATTCTACCAAATTTGAAGGAAGAAGTTCTCTACAATCTCTTTATAGAAACAGAAGTGAAAGGAACTCTTCCTAATATATTTTATAAGGCCAGTAAACTACCCTAATACCAGAACCAGATAGAGATAAAAAGAACTATCAATTCACAAAAAGATATCTTAAATATACAATATTAGGTTAAAGATACAAAAATCTATATGTAAATTTGGAGGAAGTGTTTGCATGGGCTAGGTATATAATCACCAAAAACAAAGCAAAACAAAATAAACAAGATGTGCTAGCTCTGAAGAGATTGGAATGAAGGTTGAGATACTGTTTTCTGGTCCCTGTGTTAGTTATCTACATTTAGGACATGAGAGGGTACAGTGATACAAACCTTTCACCAATAGGTGAGTGAAAGGTAGTTGCACTAATATGAACAGAAAGAAATTGTGTGAAACTGGCTATGGAATAGAATAATTCTTCAAGGACAAAGGCCATTTCCCATCTGGCAATTGTATAATGTTGGACTTAGTAAACTCAGTGGGTTATGAACTGACATTCTCTGGAATGTATTTGTTCTGCCCTAGACTTCATTTATCCCATTACAGAAGCAACCTTGGAAAATAAAATTAAATGTTTAGAATTATCATTCAGGTAAGGAAATGAACAAGGAAACAATAATCTATAGAAGTTCCATATTATTTGAAAATATTACATTCTAATTGAAATGATTGTCAATTAATAATAAAAAATATTTTAATGATTCACAATCCATATATGTCTCTTGAATTGATTATGAAAGGAAGGGAGGTCAAAACTCAACTGGAAAGATATCTGACTGTGGGAGGTTGGTATGTGGGAGTGGGGAAAGATGCAGTTATAAAACTGCATAATAACCAACTAACAAAGAATAATCTTCCCTTTTGTTTTATCCTGTCTGCGTTCAACTACATATACTCAATGTAGTCAGCACAATATTAATATCATTAAAATTGACAGTGCATTTTCCTTAAAGGTACCTTGGGGTGGTCATAACTTTATCCATGTAGCCAAATGAGGATCAAATGTGAATTTAGTGCTGTTACTAAGAAGTAAGGACATCATTTAATTCTTTTTCTATCACATCCTACTGTGTCTTCCAGGGAAGTGGAGCCAAGGAGGGCATTAGCAAGGATATTGTTATGGTGGCTCTGTGAGAAAACTGTTCTTCTGAACTGGAAAGCTAAATCATGAGCAAAAAGTTGGGTTGGGGAGAAGAGGTGGTCAAAACAGATCATAAACAGAAATAACTAGAGACAGCAGCAAATGAAAATGATGCTTAAAAGTAGATCTCAATCTCAGTTAAGGATGCAATCATGCTATTTCCAGGAGAGCATCTCAGAGCCAGAGAATACCCACATCTGTCTCCTACCAGTCTGGTAACAATGCTGGGAGACCCTCCAAACCAGAGCTGCTTCCTGTAGAAAAGGGAAATTGGACTATTGATTTACAAGCCCAATCTAAATATTCCACTTACATAATTTAGAGTACAGAAGAGACAAATTGTATCTCGATGACTCAACTTATGGGCCTCAGCTATTGCTTGGTTCACTGTTAATGTCCTATATTTGGCATTTGACTTCTTTCAGATGATCCCCTGAAGTTCTATCAATGAATCATATAGGATAGACCATAATGAAAACCAAAGCTTATATAAAACCAAAGATCAAAATTATAATATTTTTAAGACAGCTGCCTGAATACGATGAGAAGCAGATTGCAGCTGCTGACCTTGATATTCACAATTTAGTATGCTCATTTAAATACATCAGGGGTGAATTTTGATGAAATTTATTCAAGGACAGTGGAAATGAAACTTGAGCATACTTTGACCAGTTGTATTTGGGTATGAATTTGTGGCTTAATATTAACTACAATAACCATTCAGAGGTATACAAAGGATATTTACAGGAAAATTATGGTGCGCACAGTCTCCGGGGGCATACAACATTTTGAACCCATATCAAGTTCTTCAACTGCATGACTCATAATGTTCAATAGCAGCACTGTATGTAGAGGCTTAATCAACAGTTCCAGATATTTTGTGAGGACTTTATTAACTGTTCATGGGGATTGTCAGGCTGTAATAGTATAGCAAGAAACTGTACTAAGGAAAATACTATGCTTTAGATTTAACAGAGGAATCTGTATTGTAGAAGATTAGGGAGATTGGCCATGGCTGAAATCAATCTGGAAGGATGAAAAGGCCATAACTGAAAAGATTAATAATAACTCTGAATAATGACTGTAATGCAAGATGTATCAGCCTTCACACTATTAGATTTTGGACCAGATAATTCTTTGCTGTGACTTCCATGTGCTCTGCAGGATGCTTAGTGATATTCTTGGCTCCAACTCACTTGACATCAGTGCAAGGCCCCAGTTCACTACCAAAATGCCTCCAGACTTTGCCAAACAATAATTTCTTGGGGGAAAAAATTAGCCCTGAGAATTTGTGCTTTAATAGATAACCATACCAATCAACAATGAAGAGGAGGACCTATATGCATACAAGGGAAGGACTATCAGTGGCTATGAGTACCAAAAGCCAATCTAAGAAGTGAATTTATGGTAACACGCTATGGTAAGGTTAAGTCTTAAGAGGTCATTACTTTACAGGTTATTAGGTGTTTTTATTGTTGCTAACAGCCCAGATACCTGTGTTCCATGTGCTAAAATTAGTTGAAATTGTACAAATAAAGATCAAAACTGTTACTGGCTTATGGTAAGTAGGTAAGTAATACTACATAATGACAGCTGGAGGCCAATCTCTTTAAGAACTTGTGCTATGCATTTGAGATATATTTACTAACTTAAATAGAACCTAGAATCCAGACTTTACTGAACATTGACTTCTAGTCACAATCTTCCATTGGGAATACTGTGTGTGGTACATATTAACTGTTGTATCATGAGTCAAACTTGAACCTCTTTGTCACAGATATACATTGCTGAAGTAAAGTTTTCTGGGGTTTTTTTTTCCTGTGATAGAAATAAGTGAAAAGTAAAGTCATGTAGACATGATCTCAAAGATAAGAAAATATGTAAATACATTTATTTGAAACTCATGATTGTTGAAATATCTGTCAAAGCTATTTGCTAATAGGAAGGCCTTATTTAAATAATGCTTAGAGATTTCATATCTTATTTTGGTCCTAGGACCTGTCTGATGCTATAAGGAAGGAAGTGGGAAATCACATTGGAAGTTATGAATTCAACCTACTCTGCCTACAGCTTCTGATTCTCTGTGTCCTTGAGATTATTAGTGAAGCTTAAATTTGAATAATGTCTGCAAGTTTTTAAAAATTTACACAATCTAATCTTTTATAATACCTTAGGAAGATTCCTCATGTGGTTTTACATATTGATTCCTCCAAGAAAAATTTTGGAGTTGTGTAATTAAAGACTAATACTAGAGGAGGAATTTCCACAGGGATACTGTGCATATTGAAGAATAAATAATGTTCTTCCATCTTTTCAGGATATTTTAGAACTTTGAAAGACACAGAGATAACAAAGAGGCCCTTGGGATGAGATTGATGGTATTAGGAAAATAAAATCAATAACAGAAAACAACTAATTCTCAATGAAATTCGAAAATGCTCAGTGGAAGAGAATAATAGGGACAAAATGGGTATGTGAATGAATCTAGAGAGTATTAAATTCTTAATTCATTAAAATAGACAATTGTACATTTTTAGAGGTACATAGCTGAGTTTCAGCAAAAGTACCTTAAATTAGCTAAATGGGTAAATTACTATGATAGCAGAATAAACTTACTAATACTGATGTGGCTTTTTCTATACACATGGAATGTGGACAGGAAAAATTTTGAATATAGAATATTGTGATTACATACTATACACAAATACACAATGTTTATATGTTATATAAATGCTTAGTTTAATATCTTGCCAAAACATTTGCAGTAAAATGTGCTAATATCAACTATTTATTGGCAGTAGGATAAGCTTAGAAAAAATTTAAGTTTCCAGGAACTAAGCTTGAAGTGAAAAAGAGAGGATATTCATAATAAAGAGTGACAAATATAAGCTTTACTCAGATGAATTCCAAGTGTCTAGTCAAGAATCTCTTCGATACATGGCTACAATTTGATATATTTCCTTTTAAATTTTTATACATCAGTCCTCTTTCTTTGTTTTTATCTTGTGATATTTCTGATTTAATGTTGCATAGACAACCTTTCCATTTTTTAAATTAATGACTTTTTTTAGTAATTTAAAAAAGCATCTAGCATAAGGAAAATCTTATTTTTAATATAAGTACTTTTTTCTCATGCCCATCACATTCCTCTCTTGACTTCAAACAAGTGAATTCTTTCTGAATTTTTATTTTAATACTCCTTGCTTTTATTCATAGCTTATCCACATATGGATGAATCATTAAATATACTTTATTTAATTTGCATCATTTATCATTTATATAAATATCATGTAATTAAACGTGTATCTAATTTGATTTTAAACAATATGCTTTTTTATCTTTTTCCAACTGAGACATATTGCTTCAGTTCACTCACTTTGTTTTATGATATTTATGTAAAAATGTACTTAATATAAAAATGCTGTATTAATGATCATTTAAAAGAATTTCAATTAATAAATTGCTATTAAAATGCTACTTGAAGATTCTACTTGTACACATTGTATAAAATGAAATTTCTGGGTATTAGGAGGTCAAAAGTTTTGGCTTTACTAGATGATACATTAAATTTTTAACAAACACTCAAGAAAATATCAGCCTGCGGTACAAAATATCAGTTAAAAGTCTTCAGGCAGTAAGTATAGTATGTGCTAACCCTGAGTATAAATTTGTCTGAAATGTTGAGTGGTATTTAGAAAGGCTAGGATATAAACTTCTGGGAACAAATCATGCAGAAGAAGTAAGGATGAAATAATAAGTTGTTATAGGTCTTACTAAAAATTTAAAATTTTTTACTTCACTCTGTGAGAGACCAGTGATTTTTATCATTTTAAACTTCAAGCATCATATGACTGATATAAAAAAATGTTAATTTTTTAGTATCCCTTAACCTGCCATACGGAGAAGTGAATGGAAGATACAGTGGATGTGTAGAGACCAATTAAGTGGCTAAAGAGTACACCAAACAAAGAATAATATTTTTAAACTACATTTTGGCAATATGAATAGAAAGAAATGAACAAATAATACATTAATAGAGAGGTAATACTGTTGGGTAAGAGGTGAGGGATAGGTAAAGGGAATTCTTAATTAAATTTTTCAGTTCCTGGCTCAAGCAAATAAGTGAATGCAGACAGAATTTTCTGGAATGGGGAACATTGAGGAGGATGAGTTGAAGAAGACGTGATGTATCATGTGTGTTTTGAACATGTTGAGGTCTTCTCATTCATCCAAATGTAAATTTTGAGTATGTACTTAAGATATATAAATCTAAAACTCAGAAAAGGGGTGAAATAGAGGACTGTGTGTAAACACACATGAATTCTAATAAACACATGGGGAGGAAAATCAATCACTTTGTAGAAAGATCTAAGAAGATAAGAAAAGGGTACCAAGAAAAAAAAATTGAGTGGTTCTATTACTTGAGAATCATCTTAAGGAAGAAGAGATGGCAAAAGAGATATAAAAGGAATCATCAAGAGATTTAGGATGAAAACCAGAGCTTATGTTGTCCCTATAGACCAGGGAAGAGTGTGTTTAAAGACTAGTAGTCTGCTGTGCTGTGCAGCAGGTTAGAGGATGAAGTCTACCCTTGAACTTAGTGATATTGATCTTATTTGTTGTCTTTTTTGAAAACATTACTTAGAAGATAGAGAAGACCTTGATAAGTAATCCCTGGTCCCTCCACATGGAGCTTTTGTTGTGTCTAGATGAAGGGAGGCAGTGTTTTTTGGACACAAAAACAGAGGCAATTCAAAATACTACATTTCACCTAAAAACAAGCAAATATTACCAAAACAGATGACCCACACAAACAAAACAGAAAAACCACCTTTGGCCCTTTATTTGCTTCATGTTTTTTTTTTCCTAAGAAAAAGCTCCAAAAAAAACTTGAAACTTAAACAGAACTAGAAGAAGGCTTCCAAACTGAATACCAGAGCTCATTATCACATTACACTTGCTCATAGTGCTATCCACAAATTCTATTTCCAGTAGAATTCCTGAGGAGTTGGGACAAGCTGATATAAAAGTCTCTTTCAGGAGGTGTATTAGATGATGCACAGAGGAATCATTTCAATAAGATAGGTAAACAGTTTGTAATCATTTTTTCAGCTATCCCTCAGGCATCATTTAAGCGATGATTACAGGCAAATGAATATTATCTTTTAATTTTCATGTGATCACCAAAAGCTTTTCAGTTGGCTCCAGATTGCTATTTATTCTGTAATGGTATTTTTCAGAGTTCTATCAGTTTGGAGAGAAAGCTCATGGCAACCTCAATGAAAGCTAGAAAAGGTTCTCTTTGTTTCCTTCCATTTTAAATTTGCCTACATAAAAATGCAAATATTTAATAGAAATCATTAATTAGCCTTGTTATATTTTGGTAGTAAAAGAGAAAAATTGGGCCTAGTACTCTCTTCTGTCTCTCCAATTTAAAACAAAAGAAAGACTTGTTTTAAATTATTTTCTGCCACCATCCCACCTAAAGAGAAGGCTACTTTCTTAAAGCACAGAGTTAATATGCATTCTGCCCTTTGGAGTATCTTTAGCCTAATAATTACAAATTATTCCTCTTTAAAAATATCCAAGACAAAATTTACACTAAAATTCACAAAATTTTCAAAGCTGGAAAAAGTCTTAATCTTTACATGATATATACTAAATGTAACATCTCTTCAACTCTGCACAAAAGCTGATCTTAGAGTTTCACTTATAATTCCTGACCTTTCTCCTGAAATCAAATTAAGTTTTTTATTTTTATTTGTGTTTTGTTTGTTTTTCAGTGAATTCTCCCTTAACATTTATTTCCATTTGGACCCCCATACCACAGAGTTAAGATATGCAGTTCTCAGTGCTCCCTTGTGTCCTATCCCATATCCCTTTGTAAACTCACTTCTTAGTAAAAACTTACCATGGAGGAACTTTGTGTCACTAATTGTTGTATTGTATGTGCTTGGGTACTTCAAAATCTAAAGATAATTAAAGGGGCATTTCAGTTCTTATGATATGAGATATACATATATATGTGTGTGTATGCATAATTGAATATATATTTCATAAAGATATTTTTATACTATATGTTTTACATATACAGGTTTTGGTTAATACTGTGTATATTTTGCATACTTGTTTATGTTATATGTTGCATAAAATGTATATTACAAAATTTTTATTTAACTTTACATGTACAAAAACATACACACATACACACACATACCTTACTCCCACTAATAAATATTTATCAAGAGCTCATTCTGGTACTGCATTGTTCTTAAGATATTTAGGAATGTGATACATTATTAGTCAGGCTATTTTATTGCCTGAAAAATCCACTTGTTTATTATCACTGGTAAGCATCCATATACAAATAGAAAATTCTCAAAATATGTATTAATCTATATCACTTGATAATGATATATCTATAAAGTAATGAGATATCTTACAATTTGGTTCATCAGTACCAATCATCTTAATAACAATAGTCAAACTTCAATTCCACCACAAAAATGTAACAGTAAAATTACAATGAATATAGTATTAGCTCATGCCTATGAAAAACTGCTAGGAGACAATATAGATGAAAATGTACAATAAAATAAAACTGCATGGTAATTTTATTCAACTTCTGATTTTGGCCATTTAGAAACAGACTTCCAGAAGCCACAGTCTTCTTTTTTAACATAAGATTTTGCTCTACCTACTTCGGCTTTGTACCGAAGTAAAATAGAATATATCAGAAAACACTTCTCATACTTGCCCTTATATGTTTAGATGTATGGTCCCAATGCTGAAGGCTTTAATCAATGTCCTTTATCTTTACCAGATTATCTACTCTTATTGTATTATACTCAAGTTTTCTTTTCTTTAGCAATTCCACAATTTATTCTATTTTAATGTTTCCAACAAATATTTTACTACTTTTATAATTTGCCAGGGGTGGTGATACTGTGGAAACAGGATAGGGTGTGAATACAAGGGGATCTGATTCACTCTGGCACTATGAACATTTGGGTAATCTGTATTTATGACCCTCATATTTTCCCCCATTAACAAAATGAAAGTAATAGTGCCCCTAAAGAGCATTATTTAGAATAAATTATGCATAAACAAATAAAACTGACTCATTGTTGATATCTGATAACATATTATGGAATTTATACCTGCCAGATTTCACATTTCAGATACTTCAAGGCCATCATGATAGATAGGAGGTAATGTAATTCTAATTGGATTAGGGAAATGGAGACTTTGTTCATAGAGATTCAGTTAATCAGATGTCATATAACAAAGTTCATTTACAGTATTTCTTAAACTCATATTGAACATATGGATTTTATTCCCATAATCATGACTTAAACATGAATGATTATATGAGCAAGTCATTCAGTTGTCCCACTTGCACACTGCTGCCAATATTTTGTTGATGGTACTCAATTCTGTGCAATATTTAAATGCACTGTAAATGTAGCTGGCATGAAGAATGTGAGGAGTGCAGCTTTTTCTGTTGGTTACTATTCATTATGCATATTAACATATCACATTAGACTCTCATAGTGTTATGTAGACCTGTATAGTGGTGTGTTTAGAGGTGGAGGCTGCCTCAGCACCCAGGTGTTTATGCAAGATAAGAAGTACTTAAGTAGAGTATTAATTCTTTGTTGTTAAATAGAGATTTGCATGCATTTTATCTAAACTAAATTTTAAGATCACATACCTGCTATTTTTTAATCCAAGTCATACATCTATTTTAAAAATTCTTAATTTTAAAAATGAGCCCAACAGTCACAGACTGTGCTTCTCTAATACCCACTATATTTTTTTCAAGATGAGAGATATCTCTCTTAAAAGGGCCTTTATTGTTTTCTTCAAATTTCCATCTTGACAAACAATCTCATAATGGAGAAAACTTTGTCTTAAAATTACACAAAATATGTTTCTACTAGATGTATCCCATAAATTTACCATGCTTAACATGGTTATAGTAATCTCATAATTTGCACATTGTAATCAGGATTTAGTTGAATTGCATGCTATTTAACAGACTGCATACCACCGTTTCTTCATGGCAACACAGCTGGATTCATTTTTCAGGATGAAAGATCACCCACTATAAACTTGCTCTGCTGGTGAGACTGAAAAATATGTGTAAACTTTGAATTGGCCACAGGAGTAGACATTTCTTTGTAACGCCTGTGTAGTATATTAAACAAAACTGAAACATTAAATTTTAATTAGATTTAAATTATATTCTAAGTAAAATCTAGGACAGAATTACAAAGGAAGCTGTCTCATTGTAGTTAAAAGTATTAGGATGAATGTGCTGCACCCAAAATAGAACATTTCTAGAATTTCAACTAGAAAGTAATGATGGAAAGGGATAAGAGACTAGAAATTATCCCAAGGCTAGAAAACTATGAAGGATTATAATGCTTCAAGAAGAATATAAATAGGCATTTAATTAATAATTTTCCATGTGCATCCAGTTCTAGAAGTTTTAACCTCAATATTCAAACAGTTTTCCTCAACTAACCTCTAAATAATATGCTCTGTGTTACAGTTAATACCCTTGATTAGCATGAGTCTGGTTGATTATATTGGACAGATCTTACAGTGCTTTTCAGATCCTCTCATGCCCTCCTCCTCCTCCTGCCACTGCTATAGCTTCAACCAGCTTCAAAGCAACCCAACAGTTCTTTGCATTTGAACCAGAGCTATCTAACTTGCTCTTTGCTCTTGTGCTTCTTTGAGACAGAAAAGTAGGACACTGGGTAACCCACTCGGGACTGACTTATGAATAACTTGCAAGTTCAGTCACTCTGACGCCCCTTTGACCAATGATGAATGGAGGTCAACAGGCATATCATCCTAAAATGCTCACTGAGGTACTCAGAAGGCTTCATGGAATGGAGCATGTCGTAGGGCGGGTGGCAGTCACCACAAAGCACTGTTGAGTTGACTCTCCATCCTTCCTTGTTTTACATCCTCTGTCACTTACGACTGCTTCTTAGAATAATTGCCCAAGTAAAGTACTCCGATCCACACTTAATATCTTCCCATCAATTTTTAGAGATCCCAGGGTCAAATACATTTCAGAAAATTAACAAAGATTTAAAAGAAATTATTCATTTGATGACAATCACAAACATTAGTGATACTTAGAATTTGTGGTTAAAGCCTTTTAAATTCTAGACAAGGGCTATATTCTCTTTTAATATTCCAAATTAAATTTATAAAATTTATCTGTAAATAATCAACATTTTTGCATATTGGAAATAGTCACTGTTTATTATACCCATAACTATTCAAGCTCTAAAGGTTTTACAGAAATGTCAGGCTCCTGAATCTTTTTATTGATTGTATCCCACCGTTTGGAGTGCATGTTCATACCAAGGCCTTAAATGTTGTATTCTTTTCTTTCTCCTCTGGTCCAGTTCTCAATGTAGTGGATCAAGGTGATATTCTTTGGAATATACACATAGCCCACATCTTTTTGCACTATTTATAAAAATGAAAGATTCAATAAAGCACAAGAGCAAAACTATAAATGTATATTGTATTGGTTCTGATAGTTGTAGAAAAAATAATCCATTCATCAAATCAGTGGTGCAATACAATATGTATAAAGCTTTTTCCATCTGCTCTGGTGAAAACATTGTACTGGCTACTATTTGGGTTATTTTTGGTTGTGTTTGTGGTAACATACTTTCAATCACCAGAATCTTTTGGCTTTTGCAGAGGTGAGACTTGTGAATAACTTTGATATCTGACAATGACCCTACCATGTAATCTTTAGATCTTTAAAATTGGCCAAATTCTTTCTTGGGGGTATAATATATTTTTGCTCATTTTTGGGGCCAATGGAAGGTTGTAAAGTATCAGAAACTTTCACCTGGAAATACCAAATATAATGACTATTTAAAAAAAAAACTTTTTATTGCGGTGAGAGTACTTAACATGAGATTTACCTTCTTAAGTCTTTAGCATAACTCATTGCTGAGTGCAGATACGATGTTGTATAACATATTTCTAGAGCTTGTTCATCTTGCTTAAACAAAACTTTTTACTTGTTGATTAATAGCTCCCCATTTCCTCTTCCTCACCCCCTGCCCAGGGCAACTACCATTTTGTACTCTGCTTCTATGAGATTGACTATTTTAGATACTTCATTTGAGTAGAATCATGTAGTATTTATTTTGCAATGACTAGTTCATTTCACTTAGTATAATGTCCTTAAGATTTGTCTATCTTGTCACATGAAGAATTTTCTTCTTTTGTAAGGCTAGTGTTCAAATAGTATTAGTACGTATACACCGTATTTTCTTTATCCACTCATCTGTCAGTGGACTCTTAGATTATTTCTGAATCTTGTCTACTATGAATAGTGCTTCAGTGAACATGAGAACGCTAATATCTTGGATTGCAAAATAGCATTACAATTATGGGAATCTATTTGGAATTTCCTTAAAAAGCTAAACACTTACCAACTGTATTACCCAGCAATTTCATCCCTACAAAATAAAGTACAAACAAAAACTTGTAGTGCATGTTCATAACAGTTTTATTCATAGTATCTAGAAACTGGGGAAGAAAGCAATAAACAAAAATAGGTGTGTGGATAGACAAATTGTAGTGTATTTATACAGTTTATTATTATACAGCAATAAAACAAAGTAAACCATCAATAAATGTGAAAAACATGAAATCTAACAGTATTTTGTTGATTGAAATAAAACAGATACAGAAAAGTATGGCTGATAGGATTTAACTGATATGTAACTCAAAAGCAGTCAAACTAACCTATGGAACTAGACATCAGAAGAGAGGTTGCCTGTGGTGGTGGTGGTGATGGCTGGAAGGAGGTGTAAGAGAATTTTTTTCAGATAATTGAACTGTTCTGTATCATGATTGGGGTAGTGCCTACATGAGTATATGTGTTTGTCAAAACCATTTAATTATATAATTAAGAATTATACATTTGCTATACAATAGAAATTTTACAACTAAAAATATTATTATTTTGATCACTCTAGATATACAACCACCTAAAAAGAAAAAGCTTTATACACAAAAAGTGACCCTTTCTACTGTCAAAGAATGAAAAGCACACAAAGAACATGTGTTAGGGGAAATACTCCTAGTTGATAAAACCAAAACCCATACAATATCAGTGATAAAACATAATACAAGTTTATTTCTCATTCATATAACATGAAAAATTAAAGCCTGATGTCTACCCTGAGGATTTTGATTCTAAGCTCTGTCTTAGGAGTCCAGGCTCTTTCCATACTGTAGCTCTGCCATCTAGGATTGTTTCTTTCCACTGCATGGATAAGTGAGTGGTAAAGCAGAATCTAACAAATGAACTTAGTGGATAGTTCTAAAATTTGTATAAATAATTTATGCAAATCGTTTTGACTGGAACTGATTATATAATTTCTAGATGATGTTGATAGATAAAAATGAAATAGATAGGAAATATAGTCATAGATATAGACAGTTATAGATATAAATATAGATGGCCCAGAAAAGGAAGCTAGATATGTAACCTTTCTGCATACACAGGGAAGAGAAAAAGGAGAGTTTAGCATCTAGCTCTTCTCTACCAGAGGACCTGTTACTGTTTTTTAATAATACTCAGAAAATAACAAAGCATGTATGTAACCTCATGCAAACTGAAAGAGGTCTTCCTACAAATGTATAATTAGCAGCAAATATTTCGATTTATGTAATGGAAGAACATAAACAAACTTAAAAACCTTGTTTAAGAAAAACTGGTAGTAAAATGGTATTTAATGTGAATTTCAGAGCAATTGAAAATGGAGAATGAATTTAAAAAAATAATGTGAATGAAATTTCCTCAGTTATTAGCCTCTGTGTGGTGATGATTTCATACTAATATTTATATTGTACATCAGAAAAAGGAGACCACTGCTGTTTTACTATCAGTTTTCTGATGGGCATCTGTTCCTTATCCTGGACACCAAAGTTTCCACTGCTGCTTTGTCATTTCTTCCCATAAAGGCGCAATTCTGCGTTAGAGTACCTACTTTAAGGACCAACCTGCCAAAAATTTAAAAAACTAAAAATAATGCTTCATTTCTTTAAGTACTTACAACTCTGGGACCACCCTGTGTTTAACATAAATTTGTTGTTCTCTCTGTAGAACTCAGAACTCACAAGACCATGATGTCAGGATAATCTTTGCATATTCATTTCTTTCTTTTCTTCCATTCTGGCAAAAACTTTTTTCCTCTCGTATTTCTTTGTGTAATGCAAATTAGTCATGAAAATAGATCCTAGTAAGTTAATAACCAGCATAAATTCAGGATCAGCCAGGGTCATCCCTCCAGACTAATAAAGTCTCTGTCATAAGATATGCAGAGGGAGACTTGTAAAATAGAAACAGACCGTATCAAAATAGAAAATGCTATTTTGGTCGATTGGCTTTAGGGTTTTTATCAGGTATAGAATGGAAAGTAAATGTGATCTCATAGTATTCTCCAACTTTATGTCATTCATTCATGGTATGGTTGTACTGAATTTATCTACAATATGGATTCATAGGTGAATAAATTTTATTTAGGTTAAATACTATATGTATAATATTATATGTATAAATATAGAATAAAATTAAAATCAGTGCAGGTTCGAAAATTCTTCACTATTATTCTGTCATCCTATTGCTACAGCTATTGATAGAGATAAGTATTTGAACAGAAAGAATTCTGTATAACTATTAAAATTAATGTTCTGATGCCCAGAATTTGAAAGATTTTTTAATAATTATTCCCACAATATACAAAAAAAGTACATATTATGTTTGCGATAAATTATGAGGCATGCCATAATTTGTTAACTATTTCTAATTAAAATGCTAAATCATGTAAAAACTTACTATTTTAAATGTGAAACATATTCAGGCTAACTCACCTTTTTTGTTGTTTATGTTAAGCCATCTGAAATGAGAAATGTTAGTCATAAATGGAGAAAAAAGCAATTTGAAAGAAAGAATAACATTATCTCATTTAAATCTGAGAAACATATTCATTCTGCTCTTGCTTGGAACTGTACCAAAGTCTACCTATTATTCCTCAGGGGAATACTGCCCCTATTCAGCTAACCTAGATTCCATGATTTTCATCTTCTAGCATTTTATTGCTACTGTTCATAACTTAGGTTTAGTCACAGTTGAAATCCTCCATTATAACTGGGACACTTATAATACAGACATATTCCTTTGCACTGTCCCCTGGCCATCCAGAACTAACTGCACTTGCTTAATGTTACATCTTCTGGGAAATGAGTTTAGCTTGGCTCTACATATTTGCTCTAAAATGAAATAGCTTTGTGTGTGTCTTTTTTTTTTATTTAAAATTTTAATGGCTATTTTCACTGTTTTCATATATTCAGTTAGGTACTATGGAATCCATTTCCTAATCTAAAATTTCAACTTCATTATTCTTTAGAGTAAACCTCAAAATGAACAATTATAGTCACATATGCACATTCTTGGAAATAATCCTTTTATGTTTGATGCTAGAGAGTGATCCAGTTTTGTTTTCTTACGTGTAGTTGTCCACTTTTCCCAATATCATTTACTGAAGAGGCTGTCTTTTCCCCTTTGTATATTCTTGCTTCGTTTGTCATATATTAACTGACTATGTATGGGTTTATTTCTGGTTCTTTTCTGTTCCACTGACCTATGTGTCTATTCTTGTGCCAGTATCATAATGTTTTAATCACTATAGCTTTGTAGTATAGCTTGAAATCAGGGAACATGATTCCCCTAGCTTTGTTCTTCTTTCTTAGGATTGCTTTGGCTATGTAGGGTGTTTTGTGGGTTCATATTAATTTTAGGATCATTTGCTGTAGTTCACATTGGTATTTTGAAGGAGAATGTGCTAAAAATCACATTTACAATTGCTTTGGGCAGGATGGCCATTTTGACAATATTAATTCTTCCTATCTATAAGCATGGAATAACTTTCTATTTATTTGTGTTCTCTTCAGTTTCTTTCATCAGTGTCTTATAGTTTTCGGAATACAGGCTTTCCATTTCCTTGGTTAAATTTTTTGCTAGGTATTTTATTCTTTTGATTCTGTTGTAAATGGAATTTATTTCTTAATTTTCTTTTCTCTTGGTTATTTTCATTTTGAATTTTATTTTTCATTTGATTTTGTAATCTCTGACTTTACTGAATTCATGTATTCTAGTAGTTTTTGGTACTGTATATAGTATTATGTCATCTGCAAATAGTGACAATTTTACATCTTCGTTACCAATTTGGATACCTTTTGTTTCTTTTTCTTGCCTGATTGCTTATGGGTAGGACTTCCAGTACTGTGTTGAATAAAAGTGGTTAGAGTGGGCATCCTTGTCCTGTTCCTTACCTTAGAGGAAACGCTTTCAGTCTTTACTATTGAGTATGATTTAGCTGTGGGTTTGTCATATATGGCTTTAAGACCTAAATATAAAACCTGAAACCATAAACCTTCTAGAAAAGAACACTGGCAATGAACTCTTGAACATCAGCATCAGTAATTTTTTTGTGGGTATGTCTTCTCAAGCAAGGGAAAAACATCAGAAATAAACAAGTGGAACTATATCAAACTAAAAAGCTTCTGCACAGCAAGAGACCATCAACAAAACAGAAAGACAAGCTTCTGTATGGGAAAATGTGACATTTTTGCATGTTTGCAAATGACGCATCTGATAAGGGGTTAATATCTAAAATACAGAAAGAACTCATACAACCCAACAACAAAAAAACAATCAGATTTAAAAATGGAAAAAGAGCCTGAATAGACATCTTTCCAAACAAGAAGACATACAGATGGCTAACAGGCATAAAAATGGAAATGTAAATCAAAACCGCAATGAGATACTACTACCTCACACCAGTCAGAATGGCTACTATCCAAAAGACAAGAAACAACATGTGTTGGCAAGGATGTGGAGAAAAAGGAAACCTTATACACTGCTGGTGGGATTATACATTGATGCAGCCACTATGGGAAGCAGTATGGAGATTTCTCAAAAAACTAAAAATAGAAATACCATATGATCCATCAATTCCATTTCTGGGATTCACTGAAAGAAAACAAAGTGAGAAATCTGAAAAGATACATGCACTCCTATGTAAATCCAAGCATTATTTACAGTAGCTAAGATATGGAAGCAACCAAAGTGCCCATCAATAAATAAATGGCTAAAGAAGATGTAATGGAATATAGCTCAGCCATTAAAAGAGAGAAATCTTGCCATTTGTGACAACATGGATGGACCTAGCTGGTATTATGCTCAGCAAAATCATTCAGACACAGGACAAATACAGTATGATTTCACTTACATGTGGAATCTAAAAAAGAAAACAAATGAGCAAACAAACAGAACTGAAGTAGATTCATAAACAAAAAAACAGACTGGTCATCACCATAGAAGAGGGGGGTGTGGAGATGGGTAAGTGAAGGGGGGAAAAGATTAGTGAGAATGTTTGATATTTGATCTAGAAAGTAATTACGTAAGTGTATATATGTATCAAAATTCACCAAGCTGTACACAAAGATTTGTGCATTTTATTGTACATACATCAATATAAAAAATTTTTAGTAGTAATTCTATCTCTGAACCACATGTGAAAATATATCTGAAATGAGCAATGTAAGAATTGAAAATAAAAGCTTTGTCTTTCTAACTATGACATCAAATGTAAAAGCTGTAAAGAAAGTAAAAGCCAAATTCTACTACATTTAAAAAAAAATCACATGCAGGACAGCTATTTGCAGTCTCAGATTTTGAAAAGCAGTAGTCACCTGCAGCAAAAAATGACTAACCCTACTAATGGGGAAAAGTACGTGATAAAATGGATAAAACACATGCACATTTCACAAAAGCACCCTCACATATATACAAACACTCAGACAAACTTGCAAATAGCCCTATTGTAGGCCACAGACTGAATATTGTTAACTTAAAAGCGAAAAGGGGTTTTATAGTTGTGATTAAGTTAAACTCTTGAGAGGGAGAGATCATCCTGAATTATCAGGGTGGGCCCAGTGTACCCTACAGGGTTCATATGGAAGAGAGAAAGCTCAGTGTGGACAGATGAGCTGTGACAATGGAAGCAGAGGTAACAAAGAGAAACTTGGAAACTAAGCTTCTGGCTTTGAAAATGGAAGTGGAGCCCAAAATCCAAGGAAGGCAGGCTGCCTTTACAATCTGGAAAAGGCAAGGAAACAGATAGTCCCTACAGTTCCCAGCTGGAACACAAACCAGACAACACTTTGATTTTAGGGCTTTGACCTCCAAAACTGTTAAGGTAATGAATTTCTGTATTTTAAGCCACTAAGTTTATGTAACTTGTTATAGCCTGGAATGCTAATGCTATCACTGTATTTAAAAATTCAATCTTCAGAAAATGCTGATTTAAAAAATGAAATATGCTATAGAGTAGAATAATAAAATCTATACTGATCCATGACCGACATTATTAGAAAGATAAGCCAGCAAAATTACAAGAAAATGCCATAGTACACTCACTAGAATGACTATAGCCCAACAACTTAAAAGAGCAAGTGTTGCAAAGATAAGGAAAAAATGGAATGTTCATGTATTGCTGGTGGGAAAATAAAAACTATTTGGCATTTTAAAAATAAACACATGCTTACCATATAATAAAACATTTTCCAGAAGAACTAAAAACAATGTCCTCATAAAATTTGCATTCATATATTCAGAGAAGCATTATTCATAAGAATCAACAAACACACAAAAAAATCAAAATGTCCATCAATGAGTGAATGGATAAACAAAATAGGATGTAACCACTCGGGAATAGAGTAATGAACCTGTGATAAAAGGCAAAATTGTACAATCCTAAATGAAGGGGGATTTGGTATGGTAGTAAAATTATCCATGAATGTGTCCTCCACAGTCATCTCATATAGATACAACAAAGAGGAAAGAAAAAGAAAATTTCTCCTTGTGTTGAGAAATGTTTGAAACTTAAATATATCAACTCCCTCTAATATCTACGCATCAGATAATGTACCCCTGTCACATAAAGTAGCTATTACATGTTTGTCCACAATTTTTCTTCTTTCCAATGAAATCAGAACTCTTCACTGAGGTATAGTCAAGGACTGTACTTAACATATAATGGACATTTAAGTGATGTGTTTAATTGAATTGAAAATTAAATTTTAAAAAATGTGTACTACAGTTACCCAATTTTTTTGTGTGTGAATATAGAACCAAATAGAAGATCTGTAAAAATAGAGAGGTACAACAGATTCTGTGCCAGGTGAGGGTCTGTTTGGTTCATAGATGGCTGTCTTCTCATTGTGTCTTCATATGGTGGAAGGGTGAGAGAGCTCTCTGGGGTCTTTTTCATAAGGGCACTAATCCCATTCATGAGGCTCCACGGTCATGATCTAAGCACCTCCAAAATGCCCCACCTCCAAATACCATCACATGAGGTTTCAACATGGATTTTGGAAGAACACATTCAGTCCATAACAAAGCACCTATAATAAGAAAGTGAAGCATGAAGCATTAAGAAACAGCCATTTCAACATGATTGCAGATACCTTAATAAGCATGGTAATTTTTAGGTTTTTTTTATCTCTTCTATGTGTCTAGTTCTATATCTGTGATTCTTCTGTTTGTTTTGCGTTTTTCACAGTGTATTCTTGTGGCTTCTCACTGTTATATCTGCCAGAATTTCAGTGATGTTATTGCTTATGTCAATGAATCAAGTTCTTTTTCAAAGGTTTATTGCAACTTAAATTCTACTTTTATTTGTATTAAGCTCTTCCTTATGCATTATAATCTTGGAGTAAGTAACTCACTGGAGGATAGGACACAGTCTCCAGAGTCCATACTCAATATTGTAGCCTGTGAACAAAAGCCATTGTTTGTTGTTAAAGACATGGCATTCTCTTTATTTCTATGAGGTGTCATGGTGTTCATTCTGCTAAAGCTACTGTAAAACACACATTTATTTTCTTCCCAAGAGATCACTCCCACGTTTTATTTCTGAATCTTTATTTTCAGTCTACACTGACTTGAAGTCAGTTTTGTCTACACACAATCCCATAACAGTCTCTGTAATGGTGTTTTCCTGCGTGCTGACTGGTGTTCGGTTTCCTCCTGTTGTTTATCCATACATTGTTCTATTATCCGTTTGCTATCTTTTAGGGATTTTCCCAATTCCCCAGACAATGTTAAACATTATACTATTTCCCAAGCTTGTAATTATATTAACATTTACAAAAAATATACTTCCTCATTTCATGAGCTTTGAGCTGCCAGACCTGTGTTTTACTGACCATGTTGTCTCAATCTTTAGAGTTTATATGCTTATTTAGAGTTTGTAAAATGATATATGCATTCTCCATGCTATTGAATTTCTTATCTGTGTGAATTTTAATGGCTATAAAATAATGAATTGTATTAAGCCACCACATATTTTATTTAATCAATCATCTATTATTTTACTATGTTCTATTTGAACAGTTCTATAAATAATGCTACAAATGAGCTATTCTACATCAAATGTTGTGCACATTTTAATTGGCCCATGAGAATAAATGCTTTGCAGCAGAAATGCTGAATCAAGGATATAAATATTTGAAAGTATTTAAATATATATTAGATAGACCTTTATGTTCTTATTTATGAGGCTATCCCAGTTTGGTATAATATTTCAATTACTGCTCTTTTATTCTTAATCCAGAAGAACTGCTGGAATGAATATTTGTGGAAATGTTTCTTTAACCTTATAGTCACATTATGTGTTATTTTCTCACTTAAACTATCTAATTAACACCACACAAACACACACATACACACATACACACACGAGTAACATATTGTGTCCTCAGTGTTTGACATCAGTTCTTCCATATTTAAAAAAATCAGTCATGTTTAAAAAAATAACATTTTCTTATTCCCTTTGGTTTAAAATGTTGTACATGTAAAGATGAGGGATTTCATATTTCAGAACTATCTGTCAAAATATTCCCCAGTTCACCATTCTCTTGTGAATGTCACTACAGTTAAGCAAATTCTCAACTAGAAAAAAAAAGCATGTATTTCAGGTGCCCCTAATAGCTACCTCTCCCCATTTTCCTCTTTCTAAATCTACAGTGCCACCATGAGGCTCCCAGTGCTTCACGTTTCCCTCATCATAAAAGACCTGCTATCAACAGTTTCAAAATATTTAAGGCTGTGTCACTCTACATCTGCAGGAGGAGAAAATCTACCACACACCATACTGAGCATCTACCGTATAGCACAGGCTATAGTAGGCACTAAATATACACAAAAGAATAAGGCACAATCACTGTTCTTGGGAATTCAGAGTTTCATAGAAAAAATTAAGGCTTAAAATAACTGTAATGCCTCTGGAGATGTATAATAAAGGAATCACATATGGAGTGCCTGTGAGAGTAGAGAGGAGGGACCAGTTATCTACAGAAAGCAACATTATTTCATTAAGGAACTACATTTGAACAGATTTTAAAAGAACATACAATATTAACCAGACAAAATGAAATGAAAAAGATATTCCAACACAGTAAGCAACTTGTCCAAGAGCACAGAATTGTGATTTATATTGGACCACTTGGAAAAAAGCACTGAGTTTCTAGGTGTAGTTATTATAAATGTGTATTTTGCAAGAGGAAGGCATATAGTGAACAGGAATAGATAAGTAAGAACTAATCTTTGAAAGGTCTCTATTCAGTCAAAGATGTAGGATTTTGCAGTAGAGGCAGTTGAAAAATTAGACAACCTTTAAATAGAAAAGAAACATACCACCTATTGTTTTAGATAGATGATGTTGAGTTAGAGGCATAAAAAAGTGGGTGAAATAGATGTGATGCAGTGACTGGGGCCACTTCACAAATCTGGCTGCAGTAGTCAGAGAGAGATAATGACTTGAACCAGGAGAAGAGTAGGGAGTAAAGAGAAAGTATATCTTCCTTATTTAGACTTTCTTTCATCTTTAAATAACAGTGTCACTTCACTGAGGGAAACTCAATCGTCGTCATCATCATTAGGGATGAGAACAGAGATTTTACTGGTATGGGTCCAGAGAGACCTTCCCAATACCGTGAATGGGGAGCTCCAGAACATGCCTAAGAGCAGGAGAGTGAGATTTTGAAGAGAGCATCACTAGTAGGACTTTGGGCACCACACTTCCAAGGCAGGAAGGAAATAAAACAACAGAAACTCAAGAGCATGTGTATTCATATAAGAAACAAGAAGGAATAGAAGTCCAAGTCAGTATTCAAGCCTTCTCCATGACACTGTCCGCTGTCAGTTCTGTCCAGTACTCTGTGTAATAAGGTGTAGAGAAATAAAGAGAATGCACAAGGAAGTTAAGAAAAGTCTGCCTTGTTAACAAGACACAAAAGAAATCCCAGATATTTTCAGTGTTCTTGTCAATTTCTTATGCAACTAGCCAAGGCCTAATCTATTCAAATTATGAGATTTATTTTTCATTTACGTTAACAAGAATTTTTCAGCCAACACTATAAGCTTTTAATGTGGCTGGTAATTAACAAGCCATCCACCATGTTTATTAAGACAGATTTCCTATTTGTGTCAGTTAAAAATAAAAAAAACATGAAATCACCTGGAACCAACTGATTACTGTTGGTATATATACATGAATGTATCAGAATGCTTGTTTTGATAAGCCTTTCTATAATGCAATTCAAATTATTTGGCTCCAAACAGGGGCAAAGCGTTAGGGAAAGCTCTTAAGTTTTTAAGAGGGATTTTCCCCTTTGCAATTTGATAATTACAGATTTTTTTTTTTAACTCCAAATATTTCCACACTGCTTGCTCTTGTCAGTGGAGGGTGTTAGCTATTTCTCAGGAGCACTGTTGTGTTCTCTTACTGGAGTACTTTAAATGATAAAAAAGAACAGGATCAAAGCAAGGGTCAACCTCACCAATTACCTAAACATACTACAATATTAAGAACTCAAATGTGGGAAGGAACTTGTCAACTTCTCAGGTGAACTGACTTTTGGGTTACTGGCCTTAAGAACCTTACTGTTATCCCCCAGTTTGATGTCTATGTTGGTGCTAAATGTGTAACAACCTTGGGAATATAATCAATCTGAGTAATAGCTCATATGGGTTGGAAGAGGTTGGCTACCTGCTCCGTTCAGTGGTCACCATATGTGATGTTTCCATTATAGTCCCCTGACTATGCCCTGGTATAATGTGAGCTACTAAGGATGGTTTTCTTCTGCACAAAGCTAGAAACAACTTCAAAGCCAGCTACTGTTATGCTATATTTAGATAAAGTAATATAATGTTTAGGCTGATTAGAGAGAAAGAGAGAGTACCCAAGAAGCCAACTTTTATTGTTTTTTTAATTTTAATCATAAGGAAAACAGAGGACTAAAAAGGGCAAAATATGTTAGAGAAAATACCAGAAATTTGAGTTAGAATCAGTCAGAAAATAAGAATAAAACCAGTAAGAACGTTCCATTATTTGGTGTATTAATATAAGAAATACATTCATTAGGTATAATGCAACTTCATGGAAGAAAAATGAGAAAATTAGCTATTAGTTTTCATTAGCACAGAAAGAAATATATTGTAAGTTAGAAATAACATTCTCTATCAGGCTGAAAAAAATTATGGAAAGTATCTCTGAGGATTAAAAAAAAAAATCTCCAAACATCTCTAGAGGAAAACACACTCATTTCTGATAACTTGTCTGATAATTTATATGAAAATAAAGCCAGGTACATGATCAATGAAAGTTTCTCTCATTTCTCTGACTTGATACATTACCAGTGGCATAATGAAAGTTTTTCTAAAAATTTCATGTGATTATATTTGTTTGCTTTATTATAGATAAATGATTGTTTCTGAAAGTCCAGAAAAAAATTAAAGAAAAAATGTTCTATTCTAACAGTCTTTCTTTTAGGATAACACTTAAATTTTGTACATTCAACAATTAAGTAGAAAGAGTAAATATTTTACTCTAAAGTTCTAGACTCATACTAGTACTCCCTAAACTTAGAAAAAATTCAGAAATGAGAAACCCAAATTCAGTATTACAAATGAACATTTATTCATTGCTCTGCAATCAAAAGTGAAGGCATCCTTGCATTTTTAAAATAGATAGTTAAGCGTTATTTGTCCCTAGCATTGTTACACATGTTTGTCAGTATACTGGAAACATTTTCAAAAATTAAGATATTGATGGAGAGAGACTTCAGAAAACACTAAGTCTAGGCATTCTATTAATGCAGTTGCCACATACAATATATCTTTTTGTCATTATATTTTATAATTTCTCATATTTTAGTACTTTTTTACCACTCTGTTTCCAGCCTTCTCTTACTCCTACCTTGCTGATTTATACTATCTTATGTAATAATTCCTTTTTGCACATTATCCTGATTTCTATATGTCTGGTTGCATAAATTCCAGCAAGATAATTGGCTAACATTAGAATATGTTGAGTAGTAGATGTTTATTGCATCTATTTGGCTGAAGAATGTGTTCCTTTCCAAAGCAAAAATGTGACATAGGCCATTTTCCCTACATTTCCTTTGTCCGTCATCTGTGTAGGAAGTTGAATAATGGCTCTTGCTAAATATTTCCCTCCTAGATAATCACCCAATGTCAATAAATGTAATATTTCTCACTTAAGGTATATTTTTTAAACAAGAAGCTCTTTGTGACTTTTTTCTTCATATAATTAAGAGTTAATTCTACTTTGTTTATATTATTAAGATGGCACATATAAATACACATTTCTATATAATATGGTCTTTAACAAAATATTTTTAGTAGTGAAGGAAGATAATCAATATACATGTCCAATTAGGGAAATAGATGTAAAAATTAGGAGATAGTTATGATGGGATATTATTCACACTTTAAAATATATTGTGTCAGAAAAAAATCCAAAATAATGAAATATTCACAGGAAAGTGGTAAGTGAAAGAAATCAAAAAATGAAAATAAATATGCTCAAGGGGATATCTTATGAAATATCTTAATGGACACATTACAAAATATTAAATGATTACTTTAAGAACTATAATGAGAGATTTTTATGATTTTTTTCAAGTCAGAATTTTATAAAGTTTCACAAAGAAAAAGAAAATAAAGACCAGTACATACACTAGAATATAAAAACTGCAAATGCATTAATGATCTAAAGGTAAAAAAAGACACCACACAATATTAGGAGACAATGTGGATGAGTTCCTCTGTAACCTGTATGTAGAGAAGTGTGTTCTAACCAAGCAATTAAACTTTTTTGATAAAGGTGATTAAATAAAAGTTTTAAAAAAATGCAACCCAAAAGTTAATTACAGTACATAAATACCAAAAACAAATTGGGAGAAAATATTTCATGTACTTTATATTTGTGTATCTGTATTAATACATATATCAATTATACATGTATACATATGTATGCAATATATATATATAGTGAAAATGAACAAAACCTCATTTAAAATTATACAAAAATGTATTAAAATGTCCCTTAAACATAATAAAAGATATTCATTCTCACTCACAGTAAGAAAAATACAGATGTGTAATATAGTAAGATACCATGTCTCCCTTAACAGATTGGCAAAAATTTAAGAAATATGAAGACACATTCCTTTGGCAGGCTTTAGGGAAGCAGGGACTCTCATATACTGCTTATTGGTGTGCAAACTGGGGCAACTATTTTGGAAAGAAATTTGGGAATATCTGACAAAATTACACATGCATTTACCTTTTGACTCAGGACATCTCACTGTGGGAAATTTACCCAGGAGTTATATATACAACACAAAAATGCCTATGCACCACATTATTCATTACAACATTGCTTGTAGTTACAAAATATTAGAAATAAACCAAATGCCATTCATATGAGAATTGTTGAATAAACTATGGTACTGTACAGGATCATGAAAGACAGAAGATTTATTTGTAATGATTTTTTGTAAATATTATCAAGTTAATATTTATACAAAGTGAAAACAGTATCTATAGCACTCTACTTCTTATGTAAGAAAAAGAGGGGCAACGACAAGAAAATATGTGTATCTACTCATTTATGCAAAAAGAGAGAGGCACAGGAAGAATAAAGAAAGGTATGATGCAAGTTTTTGTGTGTTTTTGCTTTGTTTTGTTCTGTGTTTTGCTAGGCTGCGCATTTACTGGTTCTTTCATTAGAAGGAGCAGACTTTCAGGGTCTTTCTGTGTCTTCTCTGTTGGTGTGTCCTTGTTTTCAGCTTCTTCAGTTCCAAGTTGGAGATATCTGAGGCAAAATGCACTAGACCACTCATCATGATTTTGTTCCTTGAGTGCCTTCTCCCTAGCCAGTGTACTTTTCTTACATTTTAGGATCCATGTATGTTTGCTGTCTATATATTGCCCAGGATTTTGGTACTTTTTTTTCTTTTGTACATAATGGGAGTAGAGAGAAAAATATGTCAACTCGGTCTTTCTGGAATTGGAAATCTCACTCTTTCCAGAGTTTTTAATGTGAAATTTTAAGACTGACAACAATCTGTTCTAACACATATGCTAATTTAACTTTCAAATCTTTCATCCAAATTGCAATAAGTGCTTGAGTCAATCTAAACATAGATTATAATATTCAAAATAGAGACTGCTCAGCCAAAACGTCAATCAATTTTCTGGCCAAGGGATTACATGAACAAATATTTCTGATCCTTTCATATAATGAAAACATCCAAGAAAAAAAAAGACTTGAGAATCGAAAAAAATAGAAGAATTAACGTGGAGAGCCATAAGAAGAAAAACAAAGTGAAAGTCAGTAATAAATTATTTGTTTAAGAGTAGAATGAGGAGTTAGATAACTATGTATACCCCCCAGAAACATTCTTTTTCAAATATTATGATTAAGAATTTGGATAATTTCACTGCAAAGCTAGAGGCATAGTATAATAAATACACATTAAAAATCATAATATATTTCCTCATTTTTGCTCTTTCTATATTTAAAGTTCTATTTCATTCACAATGCACAGTTGTATGCCATACAAAATAGCACTTTATTATTGGTTTAAATGTGTGAATAAATTTTGCATATATTTTAATATGTGTATAATATAAACACTGATTAATACAAAAGCTGTTTTTCATGAAGCTTATCAAAATAAGCAAGATATAAGACACAAAATTAAAATGACCCATTGAAGTAATTTTGAACAAACTGGTTTTAAATAATAAAATAATACAAAATTGCATGCCATTAATTTTAAATATAACAAAGTGTACAATAATGCCTTGCAAAAATGTAAATACAAAGTAAAAGAACAAATGGAAAATGTAATTTGACTAATGCCCAATAAAAATTGAAATACTAATAAAAATATACCCCTATCCTACACCTGCCAAAGTCTCACATTTTTAGAATTTTTCAAAAGATTGATCTGCCATGTTTACTTCAAAAGAAAATGTTGCCCCCAAATTGTCCCACATCATAGAAAAAGAAGAGAAATTTTAACTCATTTAATTAACAGGGAAAAATTAAATCACACAATCTTTTTAAATCAGCATAAGTAAAACCTGCATGCACTATTGTGAAAAAAAGAGAAATCCATACAGTTTAATTACATCTCTATTTGAAGGCAATGTGCACATATGTTAAACAATTGTATAAGCAAAGAAATGAAACAAAATATAGGAAAGATTTCTCGTAGTTATAAGATCAGGAAGGTAAATGTTGTGGATATGTTCAATTGTTTAAGGTGGGTGTTGAGCATATAGATGTTCAATGCATTGTGTTTTTTAATCCAAGCATATGTATTACGTATACATTTAGATATAGATTTATTTCCAGAGATTATTTCTGGAAAGTTTAGTTGCAAGAATAGAAATACTATAACTTTCAACAAAATATTTAACTTGTACTTTTCACCTTTCATATATATGTGTTTGAGCATAAAAATACTTATATTAGACATGAGTTCAATACAAATTGAAAAATGTTTGGAAAGCTATACATCAAATTTTGCCGGTGTTATCCCTGAGATGTTGGAGTAAACCCTGGGGGTACAATGATGGAGACTTTTGTTTTTGTGTTTTTATTATTTACATATAGCTTACATTGTACTTATAATGATATTAGATTCATTTAAAATTATTAATTTAAACCTACAAAAGTAAAAAAAAAAAAATGAAGCCGACCACCAAGCAAAGTAAATTTTCATTTGTCCTGGCCCAAATAAAAGCCAATTATTTCCTAATTTTAAATGCAAAACTCAGTATATAATAATGTTTTTTTTCAATTCTTCTAGCTGTTATGTAAGCTTGAAATGATTCTAGAGACCCTAATAAATAGAAATTGATTTTATTGTTCACTTTGTCGTAGAGGAAATTCATGAAAACATTTTAAATCTTTGCCAGTCATATATACATAAAATGGAGACTGGCCATTTTCTACTGTAAAATTTCTTATAGTCATTTGGAGCTCTGGTTACAGTCCATAGTCCATCAGATATATGTGTTCGTAAAATATCTAATTTCCAGAATGTCTTTAAACAACTCTCACTCCTCTGTAGCATGTAAATGCCACTCACTACCGCGTCACAGTTTTAGCCCATTAAATGGTATAATCCTTACTCTAGTCACCAAAGTCATTGTAAACCAACAGTGTACTTTCTTGTGTGTATGTTTTCCTTCTTTCTTTCCATTTTAGTTTGCTCTGTCCACTGTGTTCCTTCCTTACATTGTTTAACAAACACCTCATTTAGTCAAAAATACCACAATTACATCGAGCCTAATTATTATCAATTCTTTTACTTAAAAAGGAGATATATCTTAAATTATAAGTAATATCTATTCCCAAATATTTTCTCTCATTATTATGTGTTTAGATCTAGTACTTTCATTTCTTAATCACTTCTTTTATTCTTATTATTTCTTGTTTGAGCAGTAAATGCATATCAATATGCATATGAAATGTATTTTTTTAAATAGCATCTAGTCACCATTTCAAATTTAGTTTTCCAAATGCACACATTTCTTAATTTGAAATAATAATGTATTATGGGTTGTTTTACATTTTGAAGTCAATAATTTAAAGAATAATTATTTCATGAGAAATCGGCAAACATTCCAGTCATTGTTTTCATTTCAGATGGTGCACAGATGAACTGAAGTCATATGGTCCTAAAAGATAGGGGAGAAAAAATAAATGAACAAATATTTCAAGTGCTATTAAAGTACATATAATCCATCATAATCTGGAAGGCAAATGAATGAGTTAAACTATACCTCTAAAATCTGTAGATTAGTCATGGATTCATTGAAGTTGTTTCAATATATTGCTAAACTAATTTTCAGAATTTTACCAAAAATCCCAAACATTTGCTGAAACTGACATTATGTTCTAAAGCCACAAAAGATTTTGTTGGATACTATTGAAAAACTATTTTGTCACCCCTGGGCAATCTGGAGCAAAGCTAACTAATTATATTATGTAGGCACAATGGACTAAAAAAAGCCAATAGATACCAGATGGCAATAAAAGGGCAATTATCAATAACACAGCAAGAAGTAATTGGCCACATCAATTAAATCTATCAAACCAATAGGGATTAAAATAAATACGTTAATTTGTATGCATCTTCTACTCCAAGATATATAGAGGTTAGAAAAAGTTTTCTCCTAGATTAAGAATTAGATTCCAATTAGTGTTTCTACTACTTTGCTATGCTATGACTGCCAAAAGGCTACGTGGCAGAGAAGATTTTACTGTGGTCAAAAGATAAAGATCTACATACTCAATAAGTATGACTAAGACCATGGCACTACTTCCCAGAAACTATGTTTTCTCTCATTTAATGTCCACAGACTGATATCCTCATGGTCTTCATCACAGTAGAAATAAACTTTAAAAGAGTCTAAATGTTTGTGTTATAAAATAAAAGTCATTTAAAAAAAACCCATTTGGCAGCAGTTGATTAAATTCTGTTCCATCCATTTTTTTTAACTATGTAGACTTTGTTCCCTTTTGGTGTGTTAACAGCATCTTACCATCTTTAGAAAATTTGCAGAAACAGATTCAATCTGAATAGTGGCTATACTTTCAGATTGATTGCCTTTTAGTTACTAGTTAACTTTCATGCTCACTTTCACAAAACTTTTTCTTCATAGAAATGTGTTTGAACTAGTCGACCAAAACAAGTTGAGCTGGAAAGAACATGAATGACCTTGTGCCAGGCTGCTTTGGCTGAATACCTGATCATTAACAAGACAGTTTGTATTGATAGTCCAAGAATTATTATTTGGGAAAGTAGTTTCTTTTCTCCTGCCATCTGGTTTAGCATGATATTTCAGCAAAGCCAAAATTCCCTTCAAAACAAAAATCTGTAATGTGTACAACTAGCATTGAACATGATGAAGTCACGGACTTAAAGTCTAAAGTTTTGAAAATGTTGAAAGCTGGATTTTACAAAGTGTGGTAACCTGGCTCAAAATTTAATAAATACAACTGCTTCTAACTTACTCTATTGTGATTAGGGTGAGGTAGTTACACTGAAATTCTACATTACTGAGATATATTACGTATTAGTGTAGTTTTGCCACTGCAAATTAAGGATTGATTCTTACAGTCTAGGCAAAATGTTCCTTAAGGGTTATCACTGAAATACCGAGGATTTTTCAATATACACTATGGTTTAGGTGCTTATCTGTCTAAAATCAGAGGTAAACTTCCTGTATTAACTTCTCTGATGATTGTGGTATGGACTTGCACATGGTGGTTACACCTCACTTGGAAAATATATATGTTGACTGAACAAGACAGTTTATAAACTGTATTTATAAACATAATCTCATTTGATTTTCTCAACATCTCTTTGAAATAAATAGGTTGTTTTAATCTAGTCAAAAAATTAGAAGACTGATGATCATAAAATTTAGAGAATTATCCAAATGTTTTCAACTTGAACATGAGAAATCTAAGATTAAGCCATTAGAATTAAGACTGAAACACCATTAACTGCCTTGTTTTGAAACCTTATATATGTTTACATGTTTTTAACAGTAGAAAATAAAGTTATTATTCATATCATTATCTGCTCAATACAATACCTCTGTGTAAATGATTATAACAGTGTTATTGGTAATCACCAAAAAATAAAACCAACTCAAAGATCTATCAATTGGTGTGTAGATCAACAGACTGTGTACATCCATATAGTGGAATACTACTCAGCAATAAAAAATAACTACACAGTGATGGACTCAATAAGTGTGATGAATTTCAAATTCAAGCCAGACACAAAAGTCATGTACAAAATCTACATATTATTATACATATTATATGTATAATAAAATCTACATATTATATGTTCCATTTTTATGACATTTCCAAGAAGGCACAATTACAAGGATGGAAAACAAGTGAGTGGAATTCATAAGCTGGTAAGGGATAAACAAATTAACTATGAAGAGACAGAGGGAAAGTTTTTGCTGTGATGGAAATATCCTGACTCTTGATTGTTCTCATTGGATATGTGACTGTACGCATTTGCTGTGATTCATAGAACTGTGTAACTAACCTACATTTTTACTGCATTTAAATTATACATTAATAAATCTGACTTTAATACATTGATATTTGTAAATTTTCTGAATATATGAAGATACTTTTCATAATTTTTCTATCTAAAATAGAGAAATACCTAACAATTTGTTCTAAAGAAATAAGCCTCAGGCATATACATAGACATTATTAGCAGATTTTTATTTAGGATTAGTGTGGATTTGAAATAAATTTTAATTCCAAAGCAGGTGAGAAACAGAAAACAGAAACTTGGCTGAGAGCAGTCAGAGGGACCAACACAGTAGCAGTAGAAGTAGAACAATGGTTTTGTGTTACTGATACTCCTGAATAAACCAACATCCTCAAGAAGTGATACTCACTGAAAGGTAAATAAGAAAAACCTACCTATTGGCAATAAGCTTATGAAATCTTTACTCAGCATACAGTTGGTTATTAAAGCTTTTAAAATTAATAGAGCTTTAGAATTTAAAGAATAGTAAGACAGTTTTACAAGGATGAAGAAGTAAACGCCATTTTATTTTTGAAGAAAATAATAGTACCAATAATGTAGTTGTTAAAGACTTCAATAGTATCACTAAAACAAAAAATCATGATACAGCAAAACTAATTTATAATGTTATTTCTGATTTGTTTAATGCCTTACAATTTCTAATTGTGAATGGTGATCTTCCAAATTGTCTACCGAAATAGGATATTTTGTCATATTTTCATTTTCCACTAATTTTTTCCACTATCCAATCCTCTTGTCATATTACAGACATAATTTTTAAATCTGACAATAGCTATTGAACTACAGCACCTTTCACTTTAGTTATTCTCTTGATATATTCTTTGAGTAAAGAGAAAGTCAGATATTTTTATTAGGAAAATATTATGAGATGGATTATTATGTTTAAATAGAATTTTCTAAAACCAAAGGAATTTAGAAACTGTGAAAATAGTGCTGCCAATGGTGATATTACCAGCATATCATCACTAGTGGGAAAGTATGTCAAGTGACTTCATATGATGGCATAGTTATATTTTGCTATAGTCCATGATCTGGCCCTTGAGTTTATGGGATTAAAACACATTTCATATAAACGTAAATCAAGAAATGGATATATAATACCAGAATACCAAAACACATTCAAAATATGGATGTGAAATGACAAATTCTACTCAATATCACTATGATAAATGTGTATATTCTTCTGTTAATTTATTTACGAAAGAAAGAAAGCATTGACTAAAAGGTTGATTGACTGGGGAACATGAGTGGGGGGGTATGGGGGCATGTAATGTTTAATAAAATATTTAGGAATACAAGGAAGACATATTAATGGATGTGTTTTGCTGCCAGTGTGGCAGGAAACAACCTATTTTACAAATACACATGCCAGTGGAACTGTAATATGAAAATTGTCTTTGTTGAAGTTATAAGCAAGGGGAAGTTTAAGCAGGAATTACCATTATCAAACTGTAACTATTTATTTTTATATTCCATAGTAACCAGAGCCCCTTTATTTTGATGTTTTCTCTTTTTTGTATATTGAAATGTTTAATTAGTTTAGATTCCAATCTTTCTTGAATCTAAAGGTCATGCAAAGAAAGAACAAGGCAAGCTATTTAGAAACAACACTGTGGTCAATGATAATCCATATTAAGGTCATAAGTGTGAGTCAAATAAAATCCTCCCTGTTTCACTTCACAGCTGTGTGGACTTCAGCAAAGAACCTAGCACATTTAATTTTAATTTATCTCATAAGAGAAATAGGAATAACATGCCTTATGAATGGAATGAGATAATGTATCTAGCACATATTAAGTATTTGGTAAATGTCAGTTATGATTGTTGATATTGTTAATTTAAGCCAGTGAAAGAACCACTGAAACCCAGATAGAAACTTCCTATCAAACATTTTGAATTTTGCTTATAAGTTAGTTGTGAATGAAATATATATATATATATGTAATAAGGAAAATAATAAGTACATAAATACTACAATTTCATTATCGATTAAGACTTTCAAACTTTCTGGATAAATTTTTCATTGGTATTTTAGGTTCACTGTTTTTAGGGCACATGCTTATTTTGTTATATTGCCGAGTTTTGTCTTTGTTTTATCCTCTCCAAAAGTCAAATTAGTAAACTCTTATGTCAGAATTGTAGCATTAATAATGCATGTTTTAAAAACATGGAATCTGTTTATATTATGGAAGAATTTAAAACCAACATATGCTACAGAACTGGTCTTGTTTGAAACTTTAAAAATTTAATGCATATTTAATATTTACAACTTCATTTATCTTAAAACATTAAGTGGCAGAGGAGTACTGAAATCTTTTCTTAAGGTTAATATTGAGACAAATGAAATTATTTTATCATTTACACAATAGGTCATCTCTTGTTTTTGTATATATGATAAAGCATGTCACTATCATCAAAAAATTAAGTTGACTCTTTGGACCTCATTTATAAAGTTAATTAGTAAATGTGGCCCAAGGATTCTGTAAACTCCTCTTTTAGTCCTTAATGAACATCCTTAGATTTATCCAGGAGTTCACTGGACATAAAGTCTGTACAAGAAACCACAATTTCAAGTAAACTCCAGAGAATTAGTCCTTCTGGAAATATGTTGTAGCGTTCTAAATATTTTGGAGGCCTGCTACAATTTCCCTGCTTTCCTTTGCAGCTTTCCCTCTTCAGATTCCCTAAGAAAGCCTCAAGTACTAGATAAAGCAATAAATTGTTATGAGCATTATATTAGAAAAGAAAAGGTGCTCTGAGATAGATAACAGGGGCATATTGTCTATTCTGACAGGTCAAGAATGTCTTCCCTCAGGAAGTTGTGAAGGAATAGAATGAACACTAATTACATGGGGCAAGTTTTCCAGGCAGAGACAATAGCATATTTAAGGGCTGAGGAAAAATTAAAGAAAGCAAACTAACTAACAAATATATCCATTTACTTAGCTATCTAGCTATTTAGCTGTGTGTCCTTCTCAGCTTTAGCTGAGGTAACAATGGCAATTATATCAACAGATTAAAGCCATGTACTAGATGTAGAATCTCAAGAAGGTGCCCTGAACCCATTTTGTGGCCTTTAGCCCTCCCTACATAAAAGTCTTTGCTAAAAGAAGCTAAGAAATTTTCTAGGAAGATATTATGGGGAAGCTATAGCATGTACTCTTCATTCCCAATAGAAAGAGGAAATGTTTGCTTCCCCCTTTCAAAGTAAGATTTGAAAGGAACTGCAAGAAGACCAGAACATGTATAGCTGGAACTTACAAGATACATAAAACATATTTCTCAATAAAAAGGCGAAAGGTTGGACCATTGCCTTGAAATGGCAGAGTAGCAAAGAAACTCCAAGTTAACTTCACTTTTACTTGGGGCAGCAATGGAAAAGTACAGAAAGGATTAATGAGAATTCAAGAGGCTTAGAAGGAGGGAGTGACCACAACAGAGTAGATAGGTTTTAGGATAACCAGTAAAAGAGAGATTGGAGAGGACCAATATTGTTAGGAAATATTTTTGTATATATCCCAAGGGTAAATCTCCAGGAAATATAAAGTTGTCCAAGAAAGATCAGTTTTAAATATAAACCAAAATTAGGAAAACTCCAATCAGATTAAAACATAACTATCTTCTAAGACCATCTTCTTTTAGTATCTCTCCTCCCCTGCTCCGAAGTCATAAAGGTCAGAAACCACAACTAGCAAGTGAGTAGAAAAGGAGATAGAATAAAGAGATTCATTAATTTCCTGAAAAAAATTGGAATTGTTACTGTTAACAGAAAAAAACAGATACGCAACATGATTATGGAACTATTTAGCAACACTAAAACCTGAGAAACAAGCATTTAAACAAAGAGAGAATAAATTGAAAAAGCTAATGTCTTGGCTATTTAACATAAAGAGACCTCCAGAAACATGCCAATGCTCAGATCTCAAGGTCTGCTGAAATAAATACCTTGTTCCCACCCTGAAAATATTTGAATCTATTGACCAACTGAGCACAGCTCAGCTGTATATTAGATTTAGGCCTTCAAGCCTGACAGATTGAAGGACATGTCATTTCTGAGAATGCATATTATTTATTTCAATCTCTTCTGTTTCACACAAAATGTATAGCAAACTACAATAAAATATTACAACACTCAATTATAGAAAGGAAAAGCTGGAAAATTATCAAAAAAGAAAATAGTCAAAAGACAAAGGCCCTGAGTTAGTTCATATTTTGGCATTATCAAGCAGAAGTTAAAAATAGCAATGGTTAATATGTTAAAGCATCTAATGGAGAAAGTAGACTACATGCATGAATAGAGGAGATACTTCTTCAGAGAAATTAAAACTATAAAAATGAATCAAATGACATTTGCAACATCATGGATGGAGCTGGAGGGTATTATGCTCAGTGAAATAAGTCAGGCAGAGAAAGACAAATACCAAATGATATCCCTCATTTGTGGAGTATAACAACGAAGCAAAACTAAAGGAACAGAACAGCAGCAGACTCACAGACTCCAAGAAGGGACTAACAGTTACCAAAGGGGCGGGGTGGGAGAGGGCGAGTGGGGAGGGAGGGGAAGGGGATTGTAGAGTATCATGATTGCTGCACATGATGTGGGGGGTCATGGGGAAAACAATGTAGCACAGAGAAGGTAAACAGTGAATCTGTGGCGTCTTACTACACTGATGGACAGTGACTGCATTGGGGTATGAGTGGGGACTAGATAATATGGGTAAATGTATTAACCACATTGTTTTTTCATGTGAAACCTTCATAAGAGTGTATATCAATAATACCTTAATAAAAATAATAATAATTAGACCTCAAAAAAATTAATCAAATGTAATTGTAGAAGTAACACACAAGTATAAAAATGAAGAATTTATTTAAAATTATTACTAGTAGCCCACGTGAAGCAAATTAAATGACCAGTAAAGTGGAAAGCAGGCCTGTACAAAGTTAAAAATAAGAAAAGGAGACAAAGTATAAAAAACTAGAACAAACTGAGAATTGTGGATCAGTATCAAATAGTTGAATATGTGGACATAATGAATGCCATCTTTAATGTGCTAAAGAAAAAAACAAAAACTGTCAATTTACAATCTGAAAGAATAAAGTAGTAACTGTTTAATGAGACAAAACATCCCTCAAAAATAAGATGTGCGTGATGAAATAAGATCCAACCATATAAACCCTCTACCCTCTGCTAAAAAGAAATGTCAGCTTCGGATATAATTTAAAAAGGTACTACCTGAGTATGGGAGAATATATTTGTAAATGACATATCCAACAAGGGGTTAACATCCAAAATATATAAAGAACTCACACACCTCAACACTCAAAAAGCAAATAACCCGATTAAAAAATGGGCAGAGGATATGAAGAGACAATTCTCCAAAGAAGAAATTCAGATGGCCAACAGACACATGAAAAGATGCTCCATATCACTAATCATCAGGGAAATGCAAATTAAAACCACAGTGAGATATCACCTCACACCAGTAATGATGGCCAGCATCCAAAAGACTAAGAACAACAAATGCTGGCGAGGATGCGGAGAAAGGGGAACCCTCCTACACTGCTGGTGGGAATGTAAGCTAGTTCAACCATTGTGGAAAGCAATGTGGAGGTTCCTCAAAAAACTAAAAATAGAAATACCATTTGACCCTGGAATCCCACTCTTTGGAATTTACCCAAAGAATACAACTTCTCAGATTCAAAAAGATATATGCACCCCTATGTTTATCGCAGCATTATTTACAATAGCCAAGGTATGGAAGCAACCTAAGTGTCCATCAGTAGATGAATGGATAAAGAAGAGGTGGTACATATACACAATGGAATACCATTCAGCCATAAGAAAGAAACAAATCCTACCATTTGCAACAACATGGATGGAGCTGGTGGATGATACGCTCAGTGAAATAAGCCAGGCAGAGAAAGATAAGTGCCAAATGATTTCCCTCATTTGTGGAGTATAACAATGCAGCAAAATTGAAGGAACAAAATAGCAGCAGACTCGGAGACTCCAAGAAGGAACTAGTGGTTACCAAAGGGGAGGGGTGTGGGAGGGCGGGTGGGGAGGGTGGGAAAAGGGGATTCAGGGGTATTATGTTTAGTACACATGTTGTGGGGGTCACGGGGAAAACAGTGTAGCACAGAGAAGGCAAACAGTGAATCTGTGGCATCTTACTACACTGATGGACAGTGATTGCATTGGGGTATGGGTGTGGACTTCATAACATGGGTAAAAATAGTAACCATATTGTTTTTTCATGTGAAACGTTCATAAGAGTGTAAATCAATAATACCTTAATAAAAAATGTAAAAAAAAAAGTACTACCTGAAAAAAATTCAAATAACTTAAAATTAGGTAGTATGATGCTGTGGTCAGGATCACATGGAGAAGTGGAGACAGGAGTAATAAAAATAAATCCCCATCTCTGTGACCTTTATCCTGAAACTTAGTACAGTCCTTGTGACTTACTTATAGGCAGTAGGGTGCATGTTGAAATCCTGCAATATGTCTGAGGAACTAGAACAGTAAAGCCAGGAAACCATGGATCCTACAGAGAGTGCAGTAATGCTAGAAGGAAAAGAAACAGATATTGGATTTCCAGACTCTGCAAACACTCTGACTGGCTGCTAAACCACAGACACATTGAGTAGCTCAGAGTAGCTCAGTAAACAGCAAAGGATCTTAATATCAGAAAGAGTTCACAGATTAAACTCAGCAAATAAGAAACTTCCTAAAACAAAGAAACCATTACTCATTAGGGAAAAAAAATGAAAAAGAAAGGAAGAGATACCAGAAATTTCTCACTTCCCATTGGTAACTTGGATAATGCTACCCCAAGTTGACAGATATATGAATAAAACAGGAAAAAAACAAAAGATTGAAAACATTCTCAAGAGAAAAGAAAGCCAATTTTGTATAACATTGAGAACATTATTTTGTAATTAAGATGAAGTGGGACTTTGAACAAGTTCAATTATGATCATTTTCAATGAATAAAATGAAACACTTTCAATGCCTGAAAATCTCAAAGAAATAGTGTATTAACAGATAAAATGTAAATGATCCAAGTTTAATTACAGAATAGAAAAATACAATATCTGAAATACAAGGTCACTTATGGACTAAAGAACTGAATAGACAATATAGAAGAAAATGTAAATGAACTTGAAGTAATATTAATTGAAATTATCAAGGGTAAGATCAGAGAAAAATGAAAGACAAGAAAATGAAAATAAAAAAATAGAGAAAAATCAGTAAAACCAAAAGCTCATTTTTTAAAACAAAAAATGAAGTTGACTAACCTTTAGCCAGAGTAACCAAGAAAAAAAAGGAGGAAATAGAATTATCAGTAACAGGAATAAGAAAAGTGACCTTTATAGATTCTTCAGATGATAAAAGAATAATGAAGGAACATTTTGAAGGATATTATACCAAAAATTAAAGGAACCAACTGCAGAAGAATATAACGTAACTTAAGTCTTTTATAGAGAATATATAAATAATCCTAACAATTCAATATTTGAACAAAACAACTAGCTGAATAAACAATGGGCAAATGTTTAAACATACACTTCACAAAATAGAGTTTATGAATGGCCAATGAGCACATGAAAAGATGTTCAACATCACTAGTCAACAACTAAATGTAATTAAAACTACAATCAGATACAATTATATACTCAAGAATGGCTAAAATTAAAATGCTAAAATACCTAGTACTACCAAGGATGTGGAGCAAACAAAATTTACATATGTTGGTGCTGAGAATGATGGAAATGCAGAATGGTATATCTTTGGAAAACAGTATGGCATAGGAAAAGAAAGAGAAAATCCAATAGGAGGCACTGTTTGAGTTTCACACTCAGTGATACGATTCAGATGTAGGCTAGCAAGTGGACAAAGAACAGCATTCTGAGAGAACCACATTTAAGAAAAAACATGAGCCCTCAGTAAAAATAAATTTCAACTATGCAGGTGAATTCTTCCTGAATACAAAAAAATACTTATAAAGCACAAGTAGAAGGATGAAGGATGGATCTAAAGTTGGACTTTACAGATTAAAGTGCTTCTAAATTTGAGTAATACTTGAATAATTTTTTAAGAAAAATATTTTTTAAACCCATTGTTGATTATTCTATTATACTGGATAAAAGTATAATGCCACCTTCTCTCTGCTTTCATTCAATGATTTTATATACATATATAGTGCTATAATATATATTATTATAATAACTATACAAATATATTTATAATAAATTAAAATGAACTATATTTAAATCACCAATACTAGTATAACACAATAGATGATTTTTTTTATGGCTCAGATGAGAGTGATACTAACTGCAGCAAACATCTCAGGTTGGCATGTTATAATATCTTTTCAATTCTGATTTTTATTTCATGATTACATATACTAATAATATGTAAAACTATCTACTGAAGAAGATCAAAGTGCTCATCACATCCAGTTGTATCTATCAGACACTTAAAAGTGTTAGATATTATAATATCCACTTTTCTCTGTCCTCATCTCTGAGGAGAGACTGAGGATTGGCCCACAGAAGTATAGATGACACTAAAGGTGCTGGGATGACCTGTCTAGAGTACAGACTTATTAGAACTGTGGGAGGTTTAAGATTTGCAACATTCTAAACTGATTTAATTTAAGAGTTGACAATATATTATATGGGTTTAAGTATCTTGCTAACCTTTACCAAGAATCTAGATAAAATGTTATGTGAGGCATAGGCTTTTAAATCCTTCAATCCTTTTGATTTCCCTCTTCTACACTGTTTTTACAGTTTTTTCCCCACAACAGATTGTCCCTAAAGCTTCAAAATGTGTTACTTGCAATTACCAATTAGTTATTATTGATTTCAGTGAATCAAGTAAATATATATTAATCCACTATACCCTACTCCATGAATGTTTTGTCACTGTAAAACTAAATAAAGTAATTATATTAAAATAATTTATATGAAATTATAAATGTCCAAGCTGTTGCTCAAGGTATAACTGCTTTTTTGGAGTGATTTAATCTACCAAGATCTGTAGTGGTGAAATATAGAAGGGATGTATTTGAACATGACCTTCTAGGGCTTTGAAATCAACACATGCTCAGTCCTATTCAGTTATCTTTAAGGACCCAGATATTACATCATCTTTGTAAATGCCAACTTCATTATCTTTCCTCTTACTTCAAAGCACAATAAAACACAGATATCACGAAGAGAAAGACAAGGTCCAAACCTAAAGAGAAGAAATGCCATGTATTTGTTTCATCCTTATTCTAATGTCCTTCCTTCAATTTAATGTAGCACCTTGAAAATAGTAGGAAGCAGTATGAGGATACAAAACAATCAATTAATTGTATAATCACATAATCACAAATATTTACCTTAGGCTGTAAGAAAGTTTTACAAATGACCCTGAATAGAGCTCAAATGAGAAGTATTCTTGAGCACATAATTAGATCCCATGAGTTCTATGAGAATTAATGACTTAATTTTTAACAAGCAATTTGAATATTTTGTTGGGAAATGCCATTAAGTACTATATAACCTCAACTTGTTAATTAAATTTCCTGAGGAATATTATTTTATTACTTTCAAATGCAAGTACAGGGTGTCCCCTTCAATATGACCCACAATACAAAATTATAGCTTTCACCACTGGAAATTACAAAGACAGTGCAGTCTTTGTCAAAGTTACATACATAAGGTTAAAGTCTAAAAGAAAAAGGCTTTTTCTTTCCAGAATAAAAAAATGTTTAGGTCCATTTGAGAACACAGACCTTACCTAAGATGCGGCAGTTAAAATTTCAAAATACGTACAGATCCTTGATAGTGTTTAATCATCTTTAAAACACCAAGAAAGAAATAATTTTTAGATGGAATATAAATCAATGACTGATATGATACTCAGGAGGAGTAGTTGATGTGCAAACATATTAAATTTGTGCAGTTAAAAGGCAGAAGAGATGACAAGGGAGGAAGTAGTTATTAAAACCTCTATAAAAAAGGCATTTCCATATTAAAGAATACATATATACAAAACAGATAACCAGATTTTTTGTGGTGTCTTAGATTCAAGAATGGCATATCCAATGCTCATTCTAATCTGTAATTCTGTAAAATGTACAAGAGGGAACTAGAACATGTATCATTAGCACTCATTTAATTTCCATAATTTATAGATCTCAGAACTCTAGGCTATGCAATAATAGAAACAGCACTAAACAGCTTGGTTCATGTATTTAGTGAGTTTCTTCTTTACTCATGGCTAATTCTTTCACTTAAAAAAAAAGATCACCAAAATGACATCACCAAGTCAGGATTTTTTCTAAAATTAACAAAATTTTTATCATTTATAATGTTGATAAGTTTTCAACCAATAAGAATAACATTGAATATTCTCTATACTTCTTAATAAATCTTGTTTCTACTAAGAAAATGAGATTTTTCTAATTTGTACATTTCATTTCTTATTTTATTTGAAATGTTCTTAGAAAAGTGAGATATGGCCTTGGTGGCATTTTTAGAAGAAAAAATATCTTCAAAAATACTGAACTGGTTCAAACACTGAAACTTTGCCTTTATAATGTGATCTGTGTTAATGATAGCTTAATTATCTAACTTTAAGTATCTTATCTAATGAATATCAATTGAAACATTTATCCATGCAAAATGACACTAATATACTTGGATGTTTATGCTATTTGAACAGTCACTGATAAATATTTACTTCTGATATATTAATGGACTATAAACATAAGCTTTTATGTAGCTTTATGTTAAGTCTAGAAAAATCTTAAGATTTCCACATTGTCTTTTCCGAATAATAAAGGCTCTACAGTATTTCTATTGCTGGATTCAGTTGAATAAGACTACTTTGCAACATTTTAGTATTTTAAGAGGGCTTTAATGCATTGTAGCTGAGTACGATTCTGGAACAAATGAAGTTCCCTGGGGCAAGTTCCCTATGAGTCTGTTAAAACCCAAGGAGGACAAGGGGAAGGGCAGGTTGGGAGAAAGGGAGGACAAGGGGAAGGGCAGGTTGGGAGAAAGGGTTTTTATTGCTCACAGTTCACTCAGGTTTGGCAGCCAGCACACTCTCTCTTCCCCTGCGGCTGTGCATACTCTCTCTCCCTGCCCACCCCTTCTGACAGGAACTGCAGGGGCCTGTCCCTGGTGACTGGTGGCCACCAGACCAATTATGCACCAGTAATGGAAGGCAGGAGAGCATGGCCACCACTCTCCATCCCTACCCCAGATTGGCTGGAAGCTCTGCCTGAGTAAATATCCATTGGCATGCAGATAGGCCAAAGCTAAGCAGGAAATTCTGGGCAAAAACTTCCATTTACACCACATGCATTTTTAAAGTAAATTTCACCAATTAACTCTTACTAACAGTATAGGTGCTGAGGCACATTCTGCTTACTCTAGAGAATTAGAAAACTTTAAAATCTCACCAACGTACTAGGAGCAAATAAATCAGTAGTCACAAAATTTTTTCCCAGGTACATGATTTATTTCTCTCATTTTAGGCGGTCAGAAATTTCTCCTCTGCTCCTCTGGAAGTGTTGTGCCATGCCCTGAGCCTGGGGCAAAGTCACCAGAGAAAGATCTTAAGGCAAATGCTTTCTAGAAGATTCTGGAAAAGTAAGCCTCAGGGCACATTCAGCTGACAATTATCCTTGTTATAAGAGATCACAGAAAAAATATTTCTGTGCCTTAAAGGGAAATGTTCTCAAAGGGTATGGACTTTGAACTGGATTCCTAAAGGAATATAGAATTCAGTTAGGTAAAAAAGGATGTGGAAAACTAATAGAAACCAGAAAGTAATATGGTATGTCAAAATAATTATAGATAGAATAGTATATAAAGCATTATGATGATGGTAGAAAGATGAAATATATAAGAAAAAATAAAATTAGAGAAGTAGCTTGGTCCCTTTGATCTATCAACAAATGCATGACATATTTTAACATCCCCTTTAGTGTGCAGAGGGCATTCAGTTCTATGTTAGGGTATGGCATAATCCTGTGGGTGAAAGATCACACAGCAGTTTTTCACATAATACATTAGTTAAAACAAACAAACCAAAACTAAACATGCACCTCTGTATGTTATCTGTTTCTGTATAGCAAACTACCTCAAAATGTAATGACTTAAAACGATAAGTAACTTATATGTTCTTGATTTTTCTGGTCAGCAGTTTGAGCTAAGCTTGGCTAAGTGCTTGCTTTTCTATGCATGTATGTATCTATCATCTCATCTATTTTTACTATCTGCTGAGCACTCTTCTAAGGGCTTTACCAAGATTATAATTCTTTCTGTAAGCTCTCTGTAGTAATTTTTGTTAATATTTCTATTTAGGACAATGGAAACTGAAGTATATATACCTAAACGACATGCCCATAGTCACAAAATTGATGTAATTAGGCTATAATTATAAATAATTGGAATTTAATTTCCCAGTCATAATTGATGGCACAGGAATATTGACCCAGGACCCAGTAAATATGATGTGGGGCTTCAGTACCTGTATTTTCTCATACCAAAATTAGGTAATTCTGGTGCATCCATGTCACAAACATGCAGTTAGAAACTTTGAGATTATCTGAAAACTGCACATGAGTAGCCAGAAAGTTGGTAGACAATCTTGAGAGTTCAGGAAGACAGAAGGAGATAAAATTTCAGATAAGAAGGTGTGGTTCATACTGTAGGAGAAGAGACAAGCATTTTAAATTCTAATGAGAAGAAATCAGTAGAGAAAGATAATTTGAAGATGTAGAAGAGAGGTAGAAGAGAGAGTTGATAGCTATAGAGTAAGACCCTAAAAAGGTAAGAAATGATTAAAGTAGAAATAGAGAGTTTAGCCTATAAATAGAGAAGAGGCAAATTTCCCAAGTGTAAGCAAAAGTGGGGTGTTTAGCATAGAAGGTGTGAACAAATCAATTTGCAATATATGAGAAATAATTGCCCAAGAATACAAAGTAAGATTTATAGAAACATTTGAAAGCCTAGTTTTAGTGAGAGGAGAATACATTTTCTTTGTAGTGGTCTGAAAATTTGTACTATTTCCTGCATCAGCTCCCAGCAACCATTATATACGGCAGTTGAATCAATTAAAATCCAATGTTTTGCCAGATATTTACATGAAAAGGAAGTGAAATTAATTGACTGCACTTGGTCAGGGTGAGAATATCAAGTCTAAATTGTCAGTAGATCTGGATATTTGGGAGTATGGAGAGAGATAAGATTTAATAACAATTTAGAGCTAAATATTTCAAGGCAGCGGAGACCAGGTACTTTTTCCAGTTTTGCCATGAATTGGCTCTGTGAGCTTGGGTACAATTTACTTATCACTGTCACTCCTCTGAGACTGAAACTCTGTAACTTAGTCTCTAAAGCAGAAAAATTCAACTGGATGAATATATTCAGTCATTCATCTGTTACCCAATCAAAGCTTTCTCTCCGAGTTTCTCCCTCCTCTGACCTGGCAATCTGAGGAGAACCGACAAAGATCCCCAGCAGTGTTTTCACCAGGCTCCTTGGCACATTTTTCCTAATGTCTTTCTTTCACCCTTTTCCTCTAATCCACCATCTAAGCACCAGCACACAAGTGTTGGTGACTGAATATTTATTTAAAGGGATAGTTACAGACCTTGGTGGAATTTGAAGAGAGGGGATTCCTGTCTGTCTTCTTCCATTTCAAACCCTGGTGTTGCCACGAAAATCCATCTGGATGTCTGGACCCAGAATCTGCCAGCCAAGATTCTGCAGAGGCTGGATTTTATGCTGTTCTTAGTACAAATTGGTCAGAATTCTAGAACAGTGCTCTGTTATCTCTAAGCTCCTCGGCTTGTGGTTTGGTAGGTCCTCAGAAAGATGGTCTCATTTCTCCACAAGCCCTGCCACTACCTCATCAGAGTGCCACACAACCTTCTGATCTGTCCATCTTTTGAATCAGGTTCTCTCCACTCAGCTCACTTCTGGTTCTACCAGTAGGGTTTATCAGAATTCACAGCATGACTACAGCATTTTTTGGTCATGCTTTACTGAAGGCATGTATTTCAGTGAGTGAGCTGTCAGCATGTAGCAAAGTCTAGAAAAGTAACAGTTTACTTAGAAAACCAACAAGCATTGACTGTCTTAATCAAATTTCCCAAAAAAATCATTCCTAGAGGTAATGGGAAACTGGAAATCACTTTTAAGTTCACTACAAACTGTTTTGTATTGTTTTGGACTCTTAAAACTTCTTACATTTACAGCTAGTCCAGTGATGATGTGGTGGGCAGAGGACAAAGAGTACAATTCTGGCTGAAAATTACCTGCCAAGATCGACCCCTATTTGAACATAGTAGTTTGCAGTCCTCTGGGTTTGTACTCACCTTCACAGTGTGAGTAAGCAAGAAGTATTTCCTTAGAAAAAGAAAAAAAAATTGTTCCTATCTCAAGTTATTGTCACATATACATATTGCATGTCTTATAATGTCATGCTAGTTATATGACCTTAGGATTAAAGTTTAAAGCCCTTAGCAGAATTTATTTACATAGAACTTGCAATAAGCATTAGTTGTTAGTATTAAATAGTTATAAAATTAGTCCTTGTTTACTATATTCTGTAAACAGAGAGTGGGAATGATGACCTTCAAATTTTACACACAAAAAAGGGTTATGCAAGTCATACCAGAGGGAGTGCAGGAGACAAAGACAAGATTCAGAGTAACTAAAGGGGTAACAATTCATCCCTGAATAAGCTGGCTTCCTGAGCACCCTTTCAGATGCTCAGTCTTTTTTTCAAGGACTTTAGGTGTTGGCTACCACTTTGATTTCTAATATCATTTTTATTCCTGTCATCGAGCATTGCTCTTTATGTGAATCACTACTGCAGTACCCCAAACACTATAGCTTCTGTTTCTGAATTAAAGTGACAGCTTCCATAAGATCTTGTAAGTTTTCTTTAAAGTTAGCAACTACTGGGAATACAGTTCACCTTCCATTATTCAAAACAACGAAATCTTAATTACTCTGCCTACTCTTAGATCTATGTTCATTTTTACCAACTAGGGACATAGGAAAGACTATACCATAGTGAACAAGTGAAAACAGAAAATGCAGTGGTGGTCAGAGATTTCAAGATATCTCTACAGGCTGAGCAGAAGGGGGTTCTCGGGCTTATTAGCTATACTGGGCCACTCTTGGGGGCTGGTTGAATGTGAATGTAAGGGCAGTTAATACATTTTTCTTACATCAGGAGATGAACAGACTGCCCAATGCTGCAAGATTACCCCGTTTAGACTTAAAATCAACTCAGTAAGAATGAAATCACAATCACAAACATATAAATAGGAATTTATAAATGAATTTTTAAATTCAAAAGATGTAGAAAAAAAATTATAACCACTGACTTTTTTTTTCTTCCATGGCATTAATTCCTGAAACTGTTTCTGTTGTAGTTGTAAAAAAAGCATGTTGTTTAATTTGTTGTGCACTAATTAATGCTGTGCATTAATAACAAGATCATCATGAGGAAGAGGTGCATAAAAGACTATTTGTTCTTCAAGAAAATTTAACTGTTTTGGACAGAAGGGTGAATAAATAATCAAACGATTTAATTTGTAAAAATAAGTCCAATGTCAACATTCATTTCTGAATATACATACTGTCACTAAATCTCTTGTCCTGTGTTTCTTCTCAGTGGGTTTTGCAAAAGCAAGACAGCTTCCATCTCTTTGTGCTGCCAGTTCACTCCTCCTCCCACCACTAGCACATCGCAGCTAATCACTCTGACAGACACACCTTGACACAGCTCTGGTTTGTGTTTGAAAATAACTGGTGTTACATCAACACTGCATTTACTCACGGTGGTATGAGACACCTGGAAGTGAGGTGGACTTGCTGACCCTGGACTTGGTGGATTGTGTGCCTGCCAATTAAATGAATGAAAACTCCTTTCCTGCTCTCTTTCTTTTCTTTGTATTCCTGGGGAAGAAACACTCTTTGAAGTTTCCAGGATTGAATGGGCTTTCATTACTGTGTTGTCAACAATGTTGGAAACATCACCTAAACTGAAAGTAGCCTATATACCATTTAATAATGATATATTAAATTTACATATTGCTGTTTTCTCAGAACACTCATAACCTCATGTGTCAAACTATTAGTAATGTTTGTATTATCCTAGTAAAGCATAATAAAGTAATATTTGCCTCAATGCACAAAACAAATAGTAATAAAAAAAGTCAAAGGGTCAAAGTAAGATCGGGCCAGAAGAGTTAATGCAAAACACGCCCAGAATGTCAAATTTCAATTATTTTAATTTTTTTACTAGTAGTTGGCCATTTGAAAGACTAAGTTAGCTAAATACTATATTATAGCCTTACAGAATCCTTAATTCTCAATTTTAAAGTTTCTTTCTCTATATGTACATATATCATCTCACTTGATATTTGTACTGTAAACATACCCAGGGCAGCAATTCTCAAAGTTCTTGCTTTTCTGATGCATATGATATATTAAATCCTGGCAATTAAATTTTCTTAGATTTAATGTTGACAACCTTTTACCATCTTTTGATTTTGGTGGTCCATAGTGAAATAATTCTCAGTTGAAATATTTTACAAACATACTCAAAATCATCATCCTTTATCTGAAATCCATAAAGTGTACATATATTGTGTTTTTTTCAGAATTAATACATTTTATATTTTTGAACTTCGATAAAAGCATATACCAAGTGTTTAACATGCACATCGGTACCAAGGACCAAATATAGGAACCCAGCATTGATATCTCTGTGTTAAAACAGTAAGTGGGATGAATATTGTAAGTAGACTTATTATCAGTTTAGGTTGGATTTTCCACCAAGTAATTTAATGGAACACTTTTTTTTTTTTAGGAGAGCAAGGCACAGGCTTTTATTTAGAAATAAAGCGAGAGGAAAGGGCTCCTCGCTCACACCAGGAGGGGACAAGAGAGCCCTAATGGAACACTTTTGATTTCATATTTTGTTATTTAATTTCTCCAAATTGGATACAGGTAATAATGAACTTGTTATTTAGTAAAATATGCTCATCTTTTTCTAATCCATGGTTTCAATAATGCACATTCTTTACATTGTTCTTCTCAGAAACTTCTTTCTCCATTTTAATTAAAACTTCTAGGTAAAATAATGTTTATCACTTTTGCTTAGTACTCTTCCTACTGATAGTCTCCCATTCTCTACTTTTATCTGCTTGCTTCTCAGTCAAGTTTAAACTCCTTGTACAGTTTTGCACCCTTTCAAAATGATACATTTCTGTTTATGTCTCTTAAATATGTCTTGCTATTTCTTCATCATTCTGGTTTAACTTTTATACCTGGATAAACCTTCACTGGTAAGCCATATACATATAAATACATATATACACACACATATATATATGGTAAACAGAGTAAATACATATATATATGTGTGTGTGTATATGTATGTGTGTGTGTATATATATATATATATACATATATATAGAAAGAGAATGATGTGCATATATAGTATATAGTATATCGTATATACATATATCATGTATATATGATATGTATGGTATATTTGTCACTTTTGAAATTATTGCTTTTGTTGTAGTCATGAAAGTTTTTCTTTCACTAATTTACTACCTAAGTAATTATTTACAGAACCTTAGGATATAACATTTCACCAATTATATCAATTTATTATTTCTTCATTAGACATTTCAGATAGTTTACATCATTAGACTAAATGCACCCTCCTCATTTCCCAGGAGCCACGTTGGGCATGTATCCCCTCAGACACTATTCCTATATTGCCTTTGGACTCCTTTTCTTCCAACCTAACATCTCAGGGCTGCCCCATCCCAGCTCTGTCCACTGTGCCAGGTCAAGCCCCAGTTAATTTGTAAATGAACATCTGGCATCCTACGCCCTTTTGTTGAAGGCTTTGACATACCACAACTTACTTGAAAATTGGATCTTGTCTGAGGAATTGGCTTTCATTGTTGTTCTATCAAGGGGAAGAAAATTGTTTTCCGTAGACCATGAATCTCGGGACTACGATGTGAAATACATATCTTTCTCATTCTACCCTATTGAATTAAGATTTTCACTCATACACTTCCATGAGGGGGAGGGGGGACGAAAAACCAATATCCTATCTATCTGGCTATCTCAACATCTGTTCTTTTTACTTGCCTTTGTATGTTGTGTTGCTCATTCATTTGTATAATTCTTAAGCATTGAGGAAGAACCTGCAAAGTGACCAGAAGCCATATTTCCTTTCCTCCTAAGCTCACACACAGTAAGACATAATTTCTTGTCTTCTTTGCAGTCAGCAGATGCCAGTGTAACTGAGTTCTGACCAGTAGAATTTGGGCAGTGGTGATATTTGGCATTTCTGGGATTCAAATTTATGTCCAGTGTCATTCTCCATACTCTCTCCCAGTCTTCCAGCTGAACACAGAGCTGGGGGAGGCTCTGTAAGTGGCATAGTAACATAAAGGAAAGAGTCCAGATCCCTGTACAACTGTGTGCTGGGGAGTCTCAGACTGCGTTGGACTGAGACTCAACGTAGGAAACTTCTGTTTTGTAAAAGTGCTGAAATTTGGCAGTTGGTATTTTAACAGTGTACCTAGATGAATACAAGAACAAACTTGTTTCTTTCTCCACCCTGTATGCTTCCATCACGTCAGTGACTTTTATAGTCATAAGGGTGGTACTCTTATGGCAGTGATGGTCCTGGGAAACCCAAGCTTATATGATCCTTAGTCTAGGAGTCGTGAGGAAATAAATATCATCTCTCTCTCTCTCAGCATCCATAAACCTTTGTAAGTGTTTGTTATTGGCCCTACTGGGCTGATTGGACTTACCTTGGACCAGCCTGTGCAAAGGACTTTGGACATTTTGATTAGTCCCTTTGATTCAGATTCTCTTCCCTGGATTGAGATCAGAGCAGTGTAAGTTGAGGCAGGGTCAATATCCCAAGCAAATGAGAACTTTGGATATCATAAAGAGGAGAAAGGGACAATAGGCTGACAAAATCCACAGGTATCTACAACAAATGATAATGGTCCATGGACTCTTTGTTACCTGTAAGTAAAAAAATAATGAAATTGAAATGAGCAATTCAGCTAAGTAATGTTACATTAACTGAATCTAACATAAATGGGTGTTTATTCACTTTTCCAACAATTGATTTTACAGTGTCTTACAAAAGGATCCATCTTCAATGAATTTCAGTTAAAGAATAAACACAAACTTTCATCACAGTTAGTTTGAAAACTATACTATGCCTTCCAAAATTTTCTTTTGCTTGCAAAAGAAGGCTCCTGATAAAGCCATCAAGAGCCTTTTAAAATACTTTTTATATTGTAAACTGTAACATGCACTAATTTCTTTTGTGTTAGTTGTCATCATCAATTCACTACCATTCTTTTCTGATATTTGGAGATCTGTCTTTAATCAATTAAACCCAATAGATGCTTATCAATTTTTGTTCTTTAAAGTGACCAGAATATTCTGGACCCAAAATATAGAGCATATGTAATTGTAGTAAGGAAAGAATGAAGTGCATATTTTGTTTTCATATAATATTGATTTACAATTGGCATTTATCTTAATACAAACATTAACTACCTTAGCATTAAAAAAAGAAAAGAAAGTGATCGAAGAGAGATTAGAAAGAGAAACCATCATAACACACTCTTCAGAGATTTTTTTACTTTCAGGAATGTATTTATTGCCAATGAGCAGTTTGAGGACATGTTTTTTTTTAATTCTTTCTGCAAAGCACCTGCAAAATTATTCAAAAGGAAAAATAATTGTTTTTATTTCCACTTAAGGAGAACATACGTATTAAATTATGCCACCTTCAATTCTCAGATTATTTAAATTTCAGTGGTTCTCTGGAGCTTGAGTAATTAAGTATCTAAGTTAGTATTGTCATTTGTCCAGGTATTTAGTAGCATTTGCTAAGTGGGTGAGTCATATGGCAAATGCTGGATTAGAAAGAATTCAGCTAAGATAAGAGCATACATACTTAAGTGAACTCTAAATAGTATTTGAATTTTTTACTATCCCATATATATGAAAGGGAAAAAGAGGGGAGGGAGGGAAAAGAAGGAAAAAAAGAAAGGCACAAAGAGAAAAGCAAAGGAAAAGAAAGGTTCACACGACTATTTGGAGTGGATCACATACGGTATTGCTCTGATGAGAACATCATGAGGGCAGGTAAAATCACTTCATGGCCATGTCTTATTTAGTTCACGAATCTGAATCTTTAATCAAACATGTAAATGATACACTTTGTTATATGCTACATTTTCTTGGAATCAAATGCACATGCTTCAGTTTAAAATATTTTGATGGGTTAGTTCAGTTCACCACATAATTGGTGCTCTTATTCATTTGCGCTAAGATAAACATTGTGCATATTTGCATAATTTTTGTGTGTCACACACTAAGACATTTGATTCATCATAATGGCATTTGCACAAGTTCAGTGAAAATCTGTAAATAGGGCGAACTGAATTCCAATGAGTAGGTGTGTTATCCTCATGTATTTTAAATAAATAATTGGATTACATGTATTTGAACACATTTGGTTTTCTTTATGATACAGTATATATACATTCTTATAAAACCCAAAAGCAATTCACAAGAAGTAATTATTTAGTGCAATTTTGTTAAATCATGGAACAATCATTTAAAAAATGGATTATGGATATGCTTCCAGATATATCTAACTTTTTCTAAAACAAAACTCTCAACTAAGAAAAAAGGTTAAAATAAAATCAGTGAATTTAAATTATCCTTGAGCTTCATTCTCTTTCAGTTTATCACTGTACAAACCCTCCATGTCTCTTACCTTACATATCAACTTCGTTTCCTTCTCTTGACCTAAATGACTGCTTTTTTAAATGAAATGTTTATCAGAGTTATACAGCTTTCTTATGACTTTAATTCCTAGTACACAAATAATGGGAGGAAATTGTTTGGATTTGAGTAGGAGTACAGTGTAAAGTGTCGATTTAAGAAACATACTTAGTACATTTCTCAGTGCCCCAAACTATGCATTTCATTTATCCAGAAAACATGCAGATTAACTATCATGAAATTATAGTTTGTGACTAAAAGTAATTACCCCAAGGTAAATCCCCTTCTGTCAACACACTCTTCCTCCCCTGCAAGAAAGGCAAGCTCTCTATAAAGTTTAGTAGTACTTGCTAAGTATATATGATCTAATCCTTGGATGTAAAGGATAGCAAAGTCCTTGCAACATCATTATATTTTGAAATATGGCTAAATATATTTATTTATTTAGAATGTTTTAATTGTGCAAACTTTCATTATCTGAAAATACATTTAATTTTCACACATTTTTATCCTTCAGCTTTCAAATACCTATACTGGCAACATATCTAAAAGCATGCTTTTAAGAATAACCAGTGTATCCATTAGCTACTGCTGCATAAACCATCATCCCACATTCTGTGGCTTAAAGAATAAACATTATTAAAGTTCATGAATCTCAAACTTATTTGAGAGATTCTGATAATGTGGGTCATGTTCAGTTGATTTTGGCAAGAGTCACTTATATTTAGCTGCTAGCTTATCAGTTGGCTGGGGGCATAGATGGCTTATTTTGGCTTTACAGATATGTCTGCTGGTTGGGGTGATTGGAGTGACTTTGTGATGTATCTTATTATCTGGTAAGTTAGTTAGGCTTGTTCACAGAGCAGTGGAACACGTTTTAGAAGTTATAAGGCCTTGAGATCTAAGATGGGAACTGAAACACTACCATATCTGCCACATTCTTTTGGTAAAAGAAAGTTACAAAACCAGTCCAGATTCTAGGGGAAGAAAAATAGACCTGATCTCTTGATGTGAGGAGCTGCAAAGTTGCATTACAAAGGGTTGAATTAATGGAAATGTGAAAAATTGGAGCCACTTTGAAGTCAGTCTATCACAACCAGTCATGTAATTGTACACCATTATAATTATCTTAATATAAATAATATAAATTATAATATCATTCTTAAGGATTTAGCAAATAATCTCCAGAGCTGCTAAATACTCTTAGAGTTTAAATAAGTGGATTATAACATTAATTATGATCCCAATTAATAAGAAGGTTATAATTTAAAATCAGGCTGTTCAAAGAGAAGGCAGAAGTGAAATGTACAATTATAACAATTTGGCATAAAATGAACCTGTTGGTACTTAAATGTACAAAACTCACTCATCAAGTTTATTGTCCTTAATAAAAAGGGAAAAAGAAAATATAATTAAACTTATATGAGAAAGAGTAAATATAACTTAGTGGGGATATTTTGTCATAAAAAAAAGATACATTAGAAAAAATCCTGTCTGTGAAGCTAAAAAATGATTTTAGCAGAAATAATTCTGCAAGTATAGTAACCAAATTCCTGTAAAAGGATTTAAATTGACTTTAAAGACATAGGAGCACAATCCACCATTTTGCAATTTTGCATCAAATTGCATCAGGCAATATGCAGAGAATTGATAAGCAAATGAGTTAAAATAGTAAGCAAATAAGAATACACATACTTTAAAAGTTAATTCTTATAAAATTAGCTCCAAATAATCATGACCTGAGATTCCTCAGGTGACTTTATATAGGTGTACAAGTAAGTTGGAATGGAGAGGCTTCTGAGTGAGCCAATGATAACCTCATCAGCAGAAATGCCATGTCAACCAGAGGATTGTTCACCTGCTCTCGGCTTTTAGTCCAGTGAATTTCCCTCAACAAAATTAAAAGATACATTTTAAGATTAACATAAGTTAATTTCCTTACCTATTTAACTAGAGAAATTCTTGATCCTAAGTCACATTGTGAATGAAATATAATACTACAGAATACATTATTAAGTAGAAGAGCTTATTTATGTCATGGATCAAATAATCTACTATTTTCAGAATTGTTTATATATTATAATTCTCTTAAAAGAATCTATGGTCCAACTTGGCTGTGCCCATTCAAGGTGTTTATTTGGGGCTTATTTAAAAGTAAAATGTTATACTGAGCTGAAAATATGTTTTTGAATGTAGCTTACCTAAATAAGTATCATATTATACACAGTGAGAAGATAGAAATGTGTGATACATTCAGACAACAGAGTATTTTCCTTTAATTAAAAGATACATACTCTTGATAGAAATGTGTGATACATTCAGACAACAGAGTATTTTCCTTTAATTAAAAGATACATACTCTTGATATACTCCATAAATACAAATAAATATTTTAAAATTAGGATGAATGAAAGAAAATGGAACCAGAAGATTCTCTTAGTGTATACATGCTTCTCTTGGTGTATACATTTGAAGGACAATGAAACTGACACAACAGAACTGTCTCATATCACTTCATTCTGTCCATAGCATATACCAAAGATCTCAAATCCTTTATTTATAATTCTGAAATCCAGAAAGCTCTGAAAACTAATTTTGCTTCGAAGATTTGAAGTGAACTCATTTGGTAGTAAAACATAACCTGCAGTGACCTAAGCTATTTATAGTCTTCCAAAAATCCTACCTACTGTGAATATTCGTCACTTTGTTGCAGAAATATTAAAGTATTTACTTATGAATTACTGCCCCCTGACAGTGTTGTATACTCTATACTGTATGGCCTTTCTTTAACTCTGAAATATTCTGAATACCAAAACACATCATGCCCCAATATTTTTAAATAAGAGGGGAGAACCTGTGTAATCCATGCTTTCAGTTCATACTAGCATTGCCAGCGTGTACAAGTTAGCATGCTAAAGAAATTTTAGGTAGAGGTAGCATGTACAGGCAGTTGACAGCATTTCTGAATGTTATCTAAGTAAGTAACCTACAAAGATGATCCTTAAAGTCTGTAGGATCTGATAACCCATCACCCGAATGCCTTGGTTTTCCTTTTTTTCATTTATGTGGTCTTCCCTCTTTTTGTACCTTGTAGTTTTTATTGTGTTTTGGATATTGTTTATGAAAACAACTGTAACTATCATTTGAGGCCTGGATTGTATTAACTCTCTTGAGATGTTTTATGCTTGCACCCAGCAAGCCTCAGGGGAACTAGGGATTTGGTTCTTCTTTGTCCCAGGGTGTTGCCTACTAAGGGATCCCAATTCAAAGTAGGGTTTTGCACAACAGGTTTTTAGGTACAGCTAATCTTGAAAGATCCTGAGCTCCAGTTCTTGCCTATCTGTAACTGTGATGCTAAGTGCATCCTTTAGCTTCTGAACTACTTCATCCAGAATTGAAAAATAGTTCTTGAGGAAAAATGGCCCTTGTTACACAAGTTCACTCTGGACCACTATCTTCTCTTGGCTCTTGGTTCTTCACTACCTTTTTGAATATCTAATACCTTTTTTGCATCTCAAAAAGTAATTCTATATTTTCCATTTGTCCTTAAGGGGAAGGTTGTCAGATTACCTACTCTTCCATTTTCATAATCATATACTCTTGCATATTCTTGACTAATTATATAAGTGAAAATAGATCCCAGAGTCTAGTTTACCAATTGATTACTAGTCACTTAATTTTTAATTTTCATTTAAATGTAGTGAGCCATAAAGCTAAATGGAAAATTATTATCTCGCTTCATATATCATCTTCTGTCATCACTTTCCTCTTAAGTGTATTGGTTTATTTATATATGTGAGGGTCCAATGTTTATTTTCACTCAGCACTTGAATATTTTCACTCTCTTCCATATTGATAATGAAAATTTATCAATTAGGTTACAACTTCTTTCTAAGAAATCAATTATTTTCTCTGGAGAAATCTATTTTTTTCTTTGTTTTGTTTTTGTTTGGTTTTCCTTTTTTTTTTCTTTTTTTTTTTTAGTATTCTGAAATTTTCATATGCATCTAGGTATGGATTTCTTTATATTACTGCTTCTGGAGATTCACTCAGGTTTCTGCACCTAAGAAATTCCAAAATATCTGCACTCATCGCAATTGCTACTTCTCTCCTTTTCTTTATTACTTCTTTTTGAAAATGTGGTTAGATATGGGTTAGACCCTTTCATTCTCTCTGACATATCCCTTAACTTCTCTTTAATATATTTCATCTCTTTTCCTCTCTGTATTGAACTATTTATAATTTGTTACAATTTAACTTTTGAGTCACTAATTCTCTATTCTATTTCTAATTTGTTTTATGTTGCTTATCATTTATTATTACTCACAATTTTAAAAGTACACATTTTTTAGTCCCATTTATAAGCTACAGTACTCCAAGAGAGGATGGATGTGTTTTTCTTCTTTGTGGTACTGAAAGGAAACTAAAAATCTATGATCACGTTAAATTAATCTTCAGTTTATTTATTTTAGAACCATAAAGTATTGTGTATTCTGGTCTGAAACCCTTATGAGAGTTTTTTTTTTCAAATTTTTAAGGGGAGACTTTTTTTGTTTTTCATTCTCACCTAGAGCCCAGTGTGAGATGAGTATACCTCTTTCTGTAAAGCACAAATCTGTGCGTATGTTTGTGACTTGGTGAATTTACACACTCGGGGTAAATTATGGTTTAGGAACCTCTGAACAGAGCTCACTGGTGTTGGCTCTAGGCTTTGTTGCCTGCTCCCAGTGAAACATGCTCTAGAAGAGTCACCAGAAAGTAGTGGACGTCCCGAGGGCAACTGCCATATTCTTTGCAAATTTCTTTCTCTATATTTATGCTTTGGGCCCATTTCGCCCATACTTCTTTCCAACACCGTATCACAGTAAAACACATGATTCTTGTGCTTTATCCAACATGTTTGAAGAGGTTTTGCTGCACATCACTTAAGACTTAGGTTAGCTTAAGAGTAATCCAGATTGTCTAGGTTTGAATCCAGGTCTGCAACTTCCCAGGTATAAGACCCTGAACAAATAAAACTTGCAAGATTTTCGGTTTTTTCATCTGTATATTGGGGGAAAAAACAACTGCACAACTGCATCATAGCTCAGCTGTGAACATGAGTTAACTTACTTCAAATACTTAGTCCTCACCCTAGGATTCTTGATAGTACTGCCAGAAATGGAAGGATCCATTTATTTTTTTCAATATAATAAAATGATCAGTTTCAGAAATGAAATCAGAAAACAAGCTACTTGAATCCAATATGAAGTTTTCAAGAAGTAGAAACAATTCTCCTGAGATCAGGATAAGGATGATTTCAAATTGGTCCAAAACATAGAGTCATTTGATTTCAGAGAAACACACTCATTTTAATCAGCAACTATGCTAGAGAGTTGCTATATTACAAAAGGACATAATTCTGCCCTCAAATAGATTTAAAGATATCTCATGAAGAAATAGGATTCTTAACTTCAAAGACAAAAGATGAAGCTTTCCAGTTTTAAATAATTATTAAGATGCTTATAGCTTTGAAAGTTTGGAATCAGAATCAGAGCTCTGTTTATTCTTTAAAGTGATTAGTTTACATATTTTATGCAATATAAAAAAGCCTTAACTTCTATGGTCTATCATATTTCCTAAAGACCACTTTTCTAAAAAGGAAAGTATTTTTGAGAATTTGATGATCAGAGTTAGAAAACATGCTCTTATATGGAAAGTTGTCATATGAAATATGTCTATTAAAATAGTGTGATGATATGGAACTAATATATCTCTCTATATCTATTTTAAGATTTCAAATCAAAGACACAGTTAAGATAATTTTAACTGAAAATGATGTAAAATACAAGTCTTTAAAATATCAGTTCATAGAAACAAAAGGAAGAACAAATAGTTATTACTTTCCATTTCATTGTGATTTATTTTGTCACTTAACAATACCATCCATCTTTTTACGTTTACAAAAGTAAATTTAGAAGTAAAAAGAAAAAAATTAATTTAGATTTCAGGTCAGTCATTAAGGCAGTACAGTCACTAAGTTTGACACATTCTAGGTGTTTACTAAATATTTGTGATAGAATCCATAAGTTATGATCAGTGAATTGAAAAGATGACTTTACTGAGCTTTGCTGCATTTATGAGACCTAGGACATTTCACATTTTTATTGTTATCCTACTTTCATTCTAGTTTGTTACTCTTGCATTTTACAAGATAATAGACATCTTTTACATTTGTATATTTTGAGGTATAATTTTCCAACTCTTCTTTCTTTACTCATTTTGAATCTTAAATGATTTATGTTGGTTTCCAATCACAAATTACACAAATTGTGATACTTGAAGTTATCCTGTTGATTCTCTCCTCTCTTTTCAGTCTGATGTTGTTATAATCCTATAATGCTAAAATCCACTCCATGTATTACCAATTTTTCTAATTCCAGTATAGCATTAATAATTATATATTCTTCTGTACATTTTTTCTCTATTTGAGTGCTTTTAAATTCTTGATCAAATGTTATATACTATAAAAAATATTGAATATTCAATTTATTTCTCCAACTTTACGGAAGTGTCCATCTCAGCATCTTCATTAGCTAGGCAACTGTTCCACCTCTCTTTCATAAACTTGCAATTACCTATACTTCTAAGTAGCTTTCACAGTGAAAGTCATTCCTTTTTATGGCACTAGGTCTACAAGTGGCAGCAGATGCACTCCCATGTAATGAAGCACAGGGCCCCAATTTGGCTTTGTTAGTCAGGAGTTTCCTCTTATAGGAGGTGTCACTTTTTGCACTCAACAAGCTCTCCTGCTAAATTAATCTTTAGTTGGCATTTATGTCTACTTGAAACTAGCTTGCCACCTCCTCAGTATGGCATTCTGACAACCTAACAGATGGGCCTAAGGACATGCACGCCAGATGATCTGAATGACAACCAGGTTTAAGTATTATGGGATAGATTCCCATCCTCAAATACTGAAATAATGATCCCCACCAAATATGTGTATATTAAAAAAAAGTGAGAAAGAACCTACCATTTCAACCTTGCATAAATTTTTAAATCCTTTTCTTCAGGTAGATGTCAAAATTAAAGATAAATGACAGTTGTATTTACACCTTTGTGTACATGTGTCCAGATACCAGTTAACTGAAATTGAGGCCAAACTCAGTATCCCAGGGGTCTTTCAAATTGCAGAAGGAATTGAATGCACTTCTCTTGGATGAAGCAGTGAGATATCCAAAGTTAGCTGCCTGATTTTTTAACTCAGCTTCTCAAATATCTTGTCTCAATTATAAGCCAGTTTTCTATCCTGCTCCTTGAATGCTATGGACCTTCTGGCTGCAGATCCACTGTACTCTGTATCATTCCCTTTTCCTTACTCTTTACTGCCTGTTTCTTTCAGATTTTTATCTTCCAGTGATTTTTACTCCTTACTATAACTCCAACCTCTAAAAACTTTGACTCTTCATTATCTGTCTAGTTGCACTTATTTTAATTTATTATAATTATTACATTGTTATATTACTATTATTATTATTATCATTAATTTTGTGGTGGTAAGTTTCCCTTTGGACTGTAATGCACTTCATCATAGTGTCCAGTGTTTGGCCAGCTTTCATTACTAGAACTTGTTATATCTTTATCTCACTTTTGTCTTCCTTTTCTGGTTTTTACCTATTGTTATTCTTGTAAAGAAACCTCAGGTTATATATTTCTTGTGCTTAGTAACAATATTAGCAAAAATTTTTCCAAAATGGGGTGGATTCATGTTTGAAAGTGATATGGCTAAATGTGACTGTGTTCTTCCCAAATAATCATATTTTGTCTTGAGAGGTAGGGGGATTTAAGGGCTCTATAATTTGGCTAGGTTTACTCTGTACAGGTTAAAATAGAAAACTAAGTCATTTAGACAATTTGGAACCAAAAGCATTTCTATTAAAGCATTACTTTGGGATAGCCAGGTATGTGATAGAGATGTGTTATTGTCATGAACTTCCCCAGCTTTGAACTTGGATTTCCTTTACACCTTCATAAAGTTTTATCATGTAGTTACAAAGGAATCAGCATGATAATTTAACATTTCAATTTTAAGAAATTAAGGTCACATGTTATTTTATATGTACATAAGTAAATCTGAGATCTTAAAGTTTCCCTGTAAAGTTGCCCAAAGAGTTTCTTTTGAAGGCTTACTGTTCTTCTTTCTTCACATCTTCAACAGATTCTTTCCAGTACACTTGTACACATAGCTTATACTTAAATACAAATTTCCATAGGTATGAGTTAATTTTTATTAACTATTGAATTCCCAAATCACCTGAGAGTCTGCATGTTATCATTGCCTAATAAAACACAATATTTTTCTCTAAACATCATTTCAAATAATTCTGTCAATTAAGTAAGTCTATTAGTGGCAATTTAAAGCACAGTGAACATTTAGAAAGACAGAATGACTAATAGAATTAGCCAGATGTAGCTTAGTTACGTTGAGTTTTTGACTCCAGCTCCAGAACTCATTCATTCTTTTTGTGAACCTCTGGAATCTTTAAGGCCTCAGTTTTTCCTTTTTGAATTTAGGTATTTTTAAAGAGTTATTGCATAACTCTTTGCCTGACCAAATTTTGTTATACTGAGTTTTAAAACTTCAGTTTTACTTGAAGATCATGCTTAACCAAGACAAGCAAACATTGCTCACAAGAAGCTCACTGCCCGTGGTTTTTTCTTTTCTTTTAGTATGCCTTTTTTTTTTTGCTATTATTAATGTACAGTTACATGAGCAATATTATGGTTACTAGACTCCCATTATCAAGTCCCCACCACATACCCCACTACAGTCACTGTCCATCAGCATAGTGTGATGCTATAGAGTCACCACTGCCTTCTCTCTCACTGCCCAGTGGTTTGGCTCCACGCTGTGACCTTACCTTAGTGCTGGTTTGGGTTATTATATTCCAGGAGCTGAACCTCACCTCTACAGTCTCAAGATATCTGTTATTATTATGTCAAGGGGTGATCAGAATCTGAAATGGAGTGCTCATTTGCATTAACAAAACTCAAAGAGACTGATAAAAATATAATAATGACTATGGATTTCTGTACAGTAGACTGAATTTATATGGTTTATATGATCAAGTGGACAGGATATCCATGGTTACCAATTTGTTTATTTTTGTCCTTGTGGACATATCCACACAGGAAATCTTATTCTAATCAGAAGATTTCTTAGTGAGCTTGGAGGGAGGAATGGTTTTCTGTGTTCTTTTAAGTGATGGTCACTCAGATGAAGCCACAGAGATGACACAGGAGAGGCACAAGAAAATGAAGTATATTATATTTACAGATCTGGAAGGGCCACACATTTATATTCAGAGACCTCCACCATAGTGGGGGCTTTGCGGGACATTGCCCTTTTTTTTTTTCCACTTTTCCAACTCTCCCTTATCTGTGCCAGCATTCCTTCTGAGGAACTAACTCTTTTTTAGATACATTAGTAATTTTATTTAGACTATTGTCAACCCCTAGGTTAGGGACCCATCTTCGTCTTCTAAGAATACATAATTTGTTTATCTCTCAAAGGGAAAATCCCCCCCACCATGTGTTTGGATTATGAGACCTTTATTGACAAAAATAGTTTAGCAGCAATGTGGAAAAAAAATGTTTTAATGTGTCTAATTTATGCTATTGTGTCACCTGAGGCTGAATTACCCGTTTCTGAACTGAGTACCTCAGTTCTACCTCATAATTTCTGGAATTCAGGACAATGAATTCATTGAAACCTTTCAACTTTGCTAAGCTCCATGCTTTCCAGCTAGCTCCCTGCAGGAGGCTGATAACCTGGTCAAAACCCTTCAGATCTAAACAGTCAAATTTTGAGAATTGGGTTACATATACTCCTTTTTCATCTACAAGCCTGAGCCTCAGAGTAATCCCAGAGACAGAGTTATCTCAGCCTTAGTGCCACATGTTTATCATAGATTCCTCCTTTATAGGCTGCACTTCCTGTGTCAGGCCCCCATACACCTTCTTGTATCTTACTAGCAGGGCAGGGACATTAGACACCTGTATTTTCGGCATCTAAACAATTTTTTAAAAACTGTTGCTGGCTTTTACTTCTAATATCTATGGACTAACCATTAACATGTTTTTAATCATTCTCATCAGCTTCGATCATGTTCTATCTTCTTAGGTCAAGCAAAATCTCCCTCTTATTGCTACTGCTGACCAGGGTTCACTTAGACACAAGAAGCATTGTACACCCTGTTTAACCTTGGAATTATTTTTTTACTAATGCTTTCAAGGCCTTAGGATATCTTCAACACAAGGAGTAATTTCTGTGTACTTTCCAGCCATCATCTCTTTTCTACAGATAGAACCTGCCAGGCCTAAAGATTACCTGCTGCCAATGAGAAATTTCTCTCAATGCATTTATTTCTTTGACCTTGACTATCATGTCTAGATGTGCTTCATGGACTAAAAATGTGACAGCTCTTTTGAAATTCATATATTTGGTTGGCATTTGTTCCCTTCCTCATGTGTGTACAGGAGCATTAGAAAATCAAGGCGAAAGATAAAAATGCTATACACAGATGCATGTTGTCTGAGTAATTTCTCACCCAGTGGGGAAAAGACAATCAGAATTTTAGGATAATGTCCCACACTGTATTTTCTTCAGTAAGGATAATAGCATCTGTCTACAACTATCTCATTTAGTAGCTGCCAAGGGAACAATAATTTTAAGAAATGCATTAAGGCTTTTGAAATTCTTGAAGAGAAAAACTTGACATAAATTTAGGAAGAAGTTTAACTTACAGTATGTAACAATGGCAGTACATATATATATATTGTTATATTCAGCCTTACATTTTTGTCAGTGGATTATCCTCATTTCTTTACCTTCTCCCCAAAAAGAAAAGAGATAAATGAATGAAAACAATGAATAAAACTACACACACATACAAATACATTCTTATAGCAAACCTTCAGATTGATCCTGTTGTACATTCTTACTTAGAAGCAGTTGGATCTCATTATTCGAAAGAACAGCTGAAGTATCTAAAGTTCATATGAAATGCATATTATTGGTATCAGAATTTATTAACCTCTTTTTGCAAAGCTCTAAAAAGCAAAGTCACACAGAATACTGTAGTTTAGGCAGCTTATGGACAGATTATGATTTCTATCTGGGAAACTAAGTGAGATTCTATTGTTATTAGTTACACTGGAAGGTATTCCTTCCTCACTTGAAACCCAACAGTGCTATATTTGTAACTCTTTATTATTTTACCCTCTATTATAATAATGCACCAATCTGATCTCCCCTATACGACTGCATGCTCCTTGATATAGAGTCCACCTCTACTGCAAACTGATATCACCTACAGTGCCTTACACTTAGAATCAGCTCAGTAAATATATGTTGTGTAAATGTCTGAGAAGCAGTAAGCAGGGATCATTTCTGGCTTGGGGTCAAACAAAACACAACAGTATGAGCATGGATTATAAAGTTGCTATGCCAACCTTTACCCATTTGAAACTGAACATGCTCAGGTTTTACCATATATTCAAGTTTCCAGTAAATAATAAATGAAAATATATAAGATTAGAGAAATCTGGCCAGGCAGGTAGCTTTTAACTTTTCAAAATTTCATCACTGTCTAAGTCTCAGCCAATCATGTCATGTGCCATGCTTTGCCATTGTCTCTGGTAAGAAAGTACAACACGGGGTGATACGGGTTCATGATAACTATTTGGAGGGCACATCATAGTGCAGAGAAGGCAGTAAAATAAAACATGAGTCTTAAAGCAAGATTATAGTGCTTAGGCTAAGATCTGTGACAGGTTATATACTAAAAGGATGGATTTGGGTTTCTGTCAAGCAGGTAAATTCAAAAATTTTATTTATTTAAGTAGACTTTCTGAATTTGATATTTGGTAGCTAGAGTCTTGGTAAAGTCCTTTAGTCTTGTAGGTTTTTGGAGTGAGTAGGCCAAAGATAGAAGGGAATAAAGAAAGCTTGGGACTCAGCAATATTTGAAGAATTCTGAGGCTTCTTAGCCTGATCTTCAGAGGTGTGTGCTGTGAATCATGCTTAAGCTGTCCTGGTTGGCCACACTGGGCAGTGTGTAGTTGGCACTGACTGGAATTAGCCCAGGAATATTTAGAAAAGCCTCGAATATTTTGCTTCTGAGCCTCTATTGATCCTTGAAAAGCATTTACTGTGGTGGTGGTGGTGGTGTTTTCCTGGAGCTGTGAGCAACTGTCTTTTCTTGGAGAGTATTAGTCCTGGAGCAAATCATTAGTGCACAATGGACTTTCATGAGATTATGTTCTATACCTATTATTGGTCAGTAGTAACTAAGAGGAAATCCTATACATGATAAGGTTTTCCTGAGAGGGTTTGTCAGAAGATTGGGCCCCAGAGAATAAAAGTTAGTGGGCTTAGACTTTTAAGATGATCAGCTTTGGTTACAGCCTGATTATTTGAAGAATTAAAATATAGTAGGAGAAAAGGAGAAGATGCTAAAAAATAAAAGGGAGAAGATCAGAAAAGGTGAAGAATTGACTTCCTACATTGGAAAAAAATATATAGGCAACTCGGGAGCTGGGAAGGAAGCCGTGTGGGAGTTCTCTGAGAGGGTGATCAGTTTGTGTATGTTTAAACAAAGAACATACCCCTGTTGGTGTGTGTGTGTGTGTGTGTGTGGGTGTGTGTGTGTGTGTGTGTGTGTGTAGGGAGCAGACATTCCATTTGAGACCCAACCATAGTATGAGAAATTATACTTGAAAATAAACAAAGAAAATCCTGTGAAAGATCCAATCCCAGACACAAAAACAAAGAATGCTGGTGGCTGCTGGCATGGGGCCAGAGCAGGTAACTGAAGCCGAGAGCAGCCAAGAAAAGCAAAGCAGGACACAGGGTAAGAGAGATGAGGACCCGCAATTCCCTGAAGACTGAAGAGAAAATCCCCCTCACGTCATGCAAGGGTGAGCTCTCTCTGGCACGGTCCTAGTCACCAGACTAAATGCCCCGTTGGGAAGCTTAGCGACCTCAGAATAGAATGTACGAGCCTTCAGTTCTGCTGGATTCTCCAAGTCAGTGGCTTTGCCTCAGGGTCTCACATCTGTCAATCTGGGATCAAAAGATCAAGCGCAAAAAAATGGAAAGTGTATTAGAAAAGGCAATGTTTCACTGCCTTTATGATGTAATTAAATAAAAAATAAGAAGAACACATATGAGAAAAAAGTTATCTAACCTGACACCTGCACTAGTTGCAAGTAATACAATTTTTCTTTATTCTAAAGGAATCTGCTTAACACTGTGTGAATTTAATTTTTTTTGCCTTAAAGGCAAAATGTGTTTCTTTTAGATAAACCTTAACTTCAAAAAAATCTTCATTTGTTCACAGCATCCAGTATTAAGAAATTGAAGAGTTTAAAAATATAGTTGTCAATTGGGGGAAGTTACCTGCAAATGAATGACTGGTGCTACTTAACTGGAAAAAGAAAATCTCTGTTGAAATGACGAGATTTCTCTCATGAATCCATGAGTCATGCATGTGCTTGAATCATGTGTCTCCTGCTCAGATCTGCATGCTCTCCTGAGCTGTTTGTATGCCCTTGTAACATCTCATTCTCCTCTCTGGGGTAAGATGGAGCTCTGACTTGATCTGCAAAAATTTACAGACACTAATATGATTAGTATAATTAGTGGATTTTTTTACTACGAAAGAATGGACTTTAAATAATTACACTAAATTTTTCTTAGTGATTAAATAGCTCAGTTACTAGTTTATTTTCTTAGTCTATCATGATTTTTCCCCTTAGGTGGCAATTTCTTTTTGCATTTCTGACATAATTTCTTGATTTCTTCATTTTTTTAAGTTGATTTATTCATGCTTCTACTGCTGTTCTTAATATTATCATTATTATTATTATTATTGGTTTTATATTTCAGGGGTAATTTCCCCTATCTTACAGAAAGGATTTTTGTTTTTTGAATCTTTAGAGGTAGAAATCAGCCACAGATGAACAGCAAGGGATGCTACACACACAACTACTACCTCTTAGTGTTTATGTAAACACTTCTACACCGCTTTCTTGCAGTATGGCTCAAATCGTAAAGGATAGGAGACTAAACAACCTCTACCTTTATTTAGAAATAACAACCTCAATAAGAAATTTAATCTTTAAAATTAAAATTAAAGGTGAAAATCGTGCAGAACGTTTTTAGCCAAGAAAATTTTTGTTTTTTAAACTCTGTGATTTTCTCACCTATCTCAATAAAATAACATGATTTTATATTTAGTAACTTTGGATGTGTGTTTGTTTAAGAAGGGGTAGGTGGCTTTAATTTTGTGCAAGTAAATGTGTTTTTTTTTATCTCAAGATGACAGTATTATTACTAGAGAACATTACATTATAGTATGCAAAAATTTTGGAGAATGAATGAAAACCAATCCAACTCAGACTTTGTCTTTACATAAAGCACTTCAAGCATGTATCAACAATGTCTGAAAATAATAATGTGTAAATACAAAGTGAATGCTCTAGATTACTACAGAACTAAACATATATCACACATATAATGTCCCTCAAAGAAAAACCAGTAATTGCTAGTATTATTTTACTATTTACTATTTTACTATTTAAGAGGAATTCAGTTTACACATATTTAACCCCTTGATAATAGGATCACTAAATTACTAGCAAAAAGGTTCTGAATTTATCATGGAAATATCTGGCAGAATTGAGAGGAAAGGAAGTTGTATTTATGTCGGAAGGAATGAAAGCAGCAGGAAGGAGTGGAAAAATAATGCAGTATCAGACCATGTCCCCAACATCTCCTGAATATTTTATCACAGTTGCCATAATCTATCAAATCATTTTTCATTTTAATCTTTAAACTTTCTACTAAAACCTAAATCTTTGTTTTAGGCTTTGCTAGTCTTACTTATGACTTTTCCTACATAAAATTAGAAATGAATGAGTGGATTTTATGGCATCAGTGTATAGCATAATACTCCTGTCTAAATCTAGTTGTCCTAAAAACTGCATAAGCTCGAGACTTCTCATATTATGTGGTTATTTTAGTAACTCACCCAACTCTAAAAAGTAATCTCTAAGACGTAGTTTTCACAGAACCTAGGCCTCAGATATCATTGGGCCAAAATTTTTTTTTTATTAATTCCAGATCTGCCTCCACATGTATTTTGCTTTATACTCTCTTATGCAAAAGAAACAGAAGATAGCATGCACACAGAAAACATAAAATACTGTATGCAATTTAAGGAATAGTAATAAGTGGGGCTCCTACTACATATAACTCAGACCTATTAATGTGAACTTTCCCAGATCTCAGGAGACCCTGAGATGTGCACCCCATTGTGATAGCCTCCTTCCTCCCTCAAATAATGACTACTCTCTTGAATTTTCTATCATTTACTCCCTTGCTATCCTTTATAGTGTTTATCATTGCGGTATGTATTCTTCCCCAAACATAGTGTTAATTTTACCTTATTTTGAAGTTTATATAAATATAATCTATTTCACATATTTTTTTCTGGCCCATATTTTGTTTTTTTGAGATAGATGATTGTAGTCCATTTTGCTTGTACTGCTATAGACCATTCTGTCTTACAGATATGCCACAATTATTTTTCCATTCTAATACTGATTTTTAAATATTTTTCAGTTTTTGCTATTGCAATCATAGTGATATAAATTGTCTTGTACATGTCTTTGATGCCCATGTGCAATATAGGCTTTAAGGAGACACATATTTAATTTTATGGGGAATGACAAGCTGTTTTGGAAATTAAACATAACAATTTACACTTAGACCAGCAGTGGAAGAGAATACACTTTTTTTCATACCTACCGTCATTTAGAATTACCTGGCTTTTAAAAACAATATTTCTCCTGTCTCCTGCTTTTAAAATTGTATTATATTGTTTCTTTACTTTGCATTTCCATTTTCAAATACTCATTGGTAATTTTATCATCTTTTTTTTTAATTTCTATGTGTTTTATTGGTCCCCTTTCTTTTAAGTCAAATCTTTCTGGATTCATGTCTTTTTATTTTTAAGTATTGACATTAATCGTTTGTTGGCTCTTTGTATTAAAAATATCTGTCCATTGCTTGAACTTGTATTTTCACTCTGTTATATTTTTAACAGAATTTTGTAATTAAATATTGTCAAAACAGACACTTCCGGGAAGATGGCGGTGTGAGCAGGGCGGCAGAAATCTCCTCCCAACACTATATTTATCAACAAAAACACAGAAAATACATCTATTCCTAAAAGAGAGACGAGAATACACAGGAAAGCGCACAGCGTGCAGCTACACCCGAGAGGACTCGGCACCCCAAGAGGCGGGTAAGATACGGAGCCGCGACCCGGCGGGACCCGAGCCCTCCCCCACCCCAGCGCACCGGCGGGAGGAGAGGATTCAGAGCCGGGAGGAGTGGAAGTGCACCCCGCAAAGTAGCCAGCCCCGGTGATCCGCGCGGGGAGCGCTGACCCACATTGCGCAGTGCAGCGGAGATTGGAGAGACAGAGGGGCAGGATCTGAGCGGGGAACGCGCCAGGGGGCTTGCAGCCGGCTCCTGGGAAGGAAAAAAAAAAGCGCGCGCTTTCTTCAGCGGTCTTAAAGAGACAGGAGCCCAGCGGAGGAGCCGGATCGCCCCAGCACACTCAGCCCAGCAGGCTGGGAGTCCTGGGGAGTTTCAGACGCCTTAGCTGGCGACTGAGGAAGCGTAGCCATACTTAACATTTCTCACTGAAATCAACAGCTTCCTATTCGTTCCCACCCCTGCCAGAGCGATAAAGGGCCCTGCGGAGCGGCACAGTCACAGCTGTGGAATAGTGGGGCAATAGCGCCACCTAGAGCATTCCCACAGAATCTACGTCCGGTGGGCATTTTTTTTGTTTTTTTTTGTTTTGTTTTGTTTTTTGTTTTGTTTTTGTTTTTTGTTTTCTTTCTTTTTTCTTTCTTTCTTTTTTTCTTTTTTTTTCTCTTTTTTTTTTCTTCTCTTTTTAAAGTTTAAAAGAGCCCAGCTGACATACGTGGCAACTATCAGTGACCAAATTAT
>JAVSCE010002850.1:0-17942 GCA_032199065.1 Smutsia gigantea
ATCATGGAGAATGATAGTTTGCTATGATGTTTTAAGATAATTCAAGATGTGCAAAGTCTTCGCAAAGCTTTCCAGGAAGGAGAGTCATGTCGATTGTCCAGGTCTCTCAGCTGTCCCTGTCAAGAAGGCATTATTGCGATCTACCCCCTTTCCAGACTTCTGCAGTTTCGTCTGTCTTCCGATTTCAGAAGAAAGGAAGAACGATGAATCTATTCTTTTACCTATCATGCTCCTTCCCACAAATACATGGACCTGCATTGTCAATAGAAATAGAATGCAGAGCATGTATGTAATTTTAGAATTTCTGATAGGCACTTTTTTTATAGGTGAAACTAATTTTGATGAAGTATTTTACTCAACACAATATATCCAAAAAATTATCATTTCACCATATACCCTATAAGTATTAATGAGATAATTTACATTCTCTTTTCGTACGCTATCTTTGAAATCTGTTATGTTTTCACACTTACAGCCTATCTCAGTTCAGTTCAGCCACTTTTCCCATGCTCAGTCACCACGTGTGGCTGGTGGCTGTCCTATTGGACAGCACAGGTCTAGAGTCCCTTGGGGGTCCCTTCCCTGACACCTGCCCACACTCAGCTCCTCTGAAATAGGAGAATGGGAATCTAGCTTGATTCTCCTGGGGTGACCTTGGGAGGGGCTGGGTTAGGGGAGTGGTGAACAGACTTTAGGGAGCGTCCTAGGCCAGGTCATTAATTACCGGGAAGGGAGGAACGAAACTGGGTCTATTAAACCTCAGACTCAGGTCTTTCTTCCTGAGCAGGAGGTAGGGCCAAAAAAGTGCTCCCAAGCCCAACGTCCTGCAAGTCTGTTGTTAATCAGAATACTCAATGTGTGTTCCAAATCTGCTTCTTTGCCTCACCTCCTCCAGGAAGACTTCCCAGATAAACTCTCCAACCTTGCTTTGTGGGCCACTTTCTGAGGTGCTGCCTGGTCAGGTTGATGGCTCTATTCCTTCCCAGTCAGGCTGGGAGAGTTCCAGAGAATGAGTAAGCAGTTCTGCCTTCTCTCTTCCTAAGGATAAGTCAGCATCTGGAATGGAAAGCAATGGATAATCTTGTGAAAACAAACACAATCCAAAGCACAAAACCTCACTTTCAGCAATCTTTAAAACCCAGCTGTCATACCTTCCCTCCTGTACCAAACTTTTTACCAGATTAAATAGGAAGGGGTGAGAAATGCTAAAAAGATAAAGTCCTCTTGCCTTCCCCCCTCCCAACTACCACACTCCATGTAGGAGGCGTATAGATCCAGGGCCAGAAATGAGCTAAACAGAGCAATGGTGCCCTGGACAGCGCAGAGTGGCAGAGGTGTGAGATACTTCAGGCTTATGCTTCCTGTTCCAGGAGCTCATGAGCTATAGCAGCTGGTGGAGGCTCCCCACTTGAGGAGTTGGGGTTCACCCTGGGGGAGGTCCAGGGCCTCGGCTGCCCTCCCTTGGGCTGAGCTCTCTTCTCTATGTTCCCTTCAGAGCATGCACATCTTGTCTCAGCCTCACTCCCTGAGCCAAGTCTTGCGGATTTATTTCGGGAGCTGTTTCGCCCACTCTGCCTGACGTCTGTGAGGAGCTCATGCTTAGGGAGACCTCACCATCTGCCCACCTCCGCCGTCACCCAGGCAGAGCGCAGCAAGGCCCAAACCCCAGGCCCAGAAAGTGAACCACAGCTCATTCCCCATGCCCGCAAATCCTCTGCTGAGTTGCTAGTAACTTTGTTACCTCCCAAAAAGCAAGAACACTACAGTATCTGTCCACATACACACACACCCCTCAGCTTGGAGAGGCCTTGGAAATGGGATGGAGGGTGAGGAGGCTGAACTATATTTCCTTCCCACCAAACCCTCTCTATACAAATATACATTTTGGCAGTGTCTCTGAAAACTTGGAATACATACACCCTTTGACACTTCTAGGAATTCATCTTAGAATAAATCTCCTCCCAGTGTGCTAAGAGGTACATTCAAGGAGTTTCATTGCTGTGGACACACTGTGGATTTAATAGAGGATTTAATTCATAAATGATGGCACATTCATACAATGGAATCTCATGTAGTCATCAAAAAGAATGAGAAAAATCCCTATGTCATTCCTAATACTGGATAATGCCCAAGATATAAATGAGAAAAGCAAAACTGGACAGCAATTATATAATCCTCATGTGTGTTATATATCCATACCTTTTTAGTATATGCAGAGAAAAAAATATCTGGAAGATTATATATAAAAACCTGTTCACAGTGCTTAGCTAGCTCTCAAGATTAGATTATGGGGCTGTCCATTTTCAAAGTTTTTAAGTTTCTTTCACCACAAAGATCTGTTATTTTGTAATAAGGCAGAGGAGAGGGGGGAACAGTGAAAAAAAAAAGCTAAAGGAAGGAAGAACAAATACCCTCCTCTGGATTAGCCAGAAGAGGAGGTCCCATGACATCCACCCACAAACTCCCCACCATGGTCCTGCAGACGGGCTTGGAAATGACATGTGGCCACAGACTGCCCACCCCATGCAGCCCAGTGCTGGCCTGGGCCTCCCCTACTATCTTCACTCCCTCCCTTCTCACTGGTCTCCATTCAAAAATGTCTGTGTGGGAGACCAGGCTGTCCTGTGTCCTCCAAGAGCTTCAGTGGAATTCAGTGCCTCCCATGTCCTGGTGGAAGTGTCCATCTCAAGAAAGACTTGGAATAAAACGTGATCAGCGTGAAAGGAAGGTGGGGACTTCTGACCAGATTTGCAGCCCGTTCTGCAAATAAAGCTCCCACTCAGGAAGGGGAGTAGGGGGGCAGAGAGCAGAAAGCTCTTCTTAATCTAATCAGGGGGAGGCCAGAGCTCTGAGATGATGGACTTGATGCCCAGCTCCTGTCACCTACTGCCTGGGAGGAAGGATCTGGATGCACCGCTAATAGCTGTCTGTCCTTGGGCAAGTGGCTGCCCCCTCTGGGCCTGAGGACTTCTTTCCTTCCTGTTCTTTCTTTCCTTTGAGCACATGCAGCATAGGAGGACTGGAAGGGTGTGGGGAGGTGAGGGTCCACTGCCATCTCTGCCCTTCATGAGGAGGGGCTTTGGGGGAAGGGCAGAGCACCCAGGGAAAGTGCCCTTCATCTGATTTTACAATCCGAGCTGTACAAGGAGCAGAGGTGGTTTACAGGGGAAGGGCATCTCAGAAAAAAGCCCCCACTCTGGGTCCACTGGTTTCCTTCAACTTCACCTCACAGGCAACCAGGCCCCAACCACCATTCCTGGCCCTCTGAGACCCTCTGCCCTCAGGCAGCATCTCTGCTCCATCCGTCTCAGGGTTTCAAAGAAATTCTACTTGGGACAAGGAAACTACAATTTATCCCCAACCCTGATCCCATCCCCGTTCTAAGCCAGTGGCCCAGAGCTCAGTATGCAGAATCCCTGGAGCAGGATGCACCAAGGTGGGAGGATCATTCCAAAGCTCCCGACCCCAACCCAGCCAGCATGTAGCTTTCACTATTCCCCTGTGTGTCCCTCTCCCTACAACCTCGCCAAAGCAACTGGCTTCTCCATCTAACTCTCACATGCCACCGTCCCCTACTTCCTCCATCCCTACCATCTAGTCAGGCCAGAGGGACATAGGAAGAGCTGGGACTTTTGCAAGTCTCCTGTGGACCATGGCTCCTGCTCAGGGCTGGAGCCCGGGAGAGCAGGGAACCAGATAAGGAGGGCAGGTGGTTGGCAGAGTCAGAACCAGGTGTTGGCACCATGGAGGTCCCTCTGTTAGGGACGGGGTTGGGGTACTGCCTCTGTATAAGTCCTTCCAAATCCAGAGACCTCAGTCTCCCAGGTGAGCAGAAATAGAAAAAACATACCCTTGGAGATTTTGAGACAAAAGAGCAGAACTGGGGTGGAGTGGGGAGGGAAGAACTCCCAGCAGGACAGAGGGTCATTATAGCCAGGTCTTCCCCAGCCTACCCCTGAGCTGCAGAAGAGGACTCTGCCCTGAGGACTGGGAGAGATGAGTCACAGGTGTGTGTAGAAGGGGCAAGGTAGCACGTGTCCCCAGCAGAACCAGCCCAGCAGCTCTGTCAAGCAGGCCCCAACACTGACGCACACTTCGGCACTCTTCCGGATCAATGCACCCTCCCTACATCCCCTCTCCGTCCTTCCAGCCATGGTTTGGTGTGTGTGTGTGTGTGTGTGTGTGTGCAAATCTGAATTGGCCCAGACTCAGCAGCAAGACCCAGCTTCTGGCAGCCCTGGCTGGGAATATGCATGTTCCTCAGGAAGGCTCCCCCGGGACAGCATTACCAGCACCTTCTCCCCATTCCAGGTCCTTTCATCTGACACTGGAGCAGAGACTCTGGACTGCTCTGCTGAGGATTCCATATTGGCACAAGGGGTAGGGGTGGGACTTGGGGGCTGGGGGCTGGAAAGAATAGTGCTTGGTTTTTATTCACTACTCCCAGCCAGATTAGGAGGATCTGATTGTTCTTTATCTCAGACATAGCTGGCCCTGGTGTTGGTGAGGAGGGAGCAGCGCTGAAAACCCAGACAGCGGCATGCAGGCCCTCACATTTCCATTTTCTTCCTATCACTACTAACATGGGTGGCCTACACCTTCCCCCTCTCTCTCCGGTAGGGTGGGGGTGGATGTCCACACTCCCACCAGGAACAGCTACTACTGACTGCTCCGAGAGGGCTACTCAGGGCTTTGTCACCAGGGCCAGGCTGGCTCAAGCCAGCCCAGGCTTCACCAGCACCTGCCACTGTTGCTTCCAGTGAGTTGCAGTCAGCAGGGTTGAGCAGGGAGGTGGCTTAAGGACAGAAAGAAATTACTTTCTATTCTCACAGGATCTCCCCAGGTGGAAAAAAAAAAATCACATCAACCTGAGTGCAGGGGAGAAGGGGAGGATGGGGACTGAATGGTTCTTTGAGGACTTACCTATATAGACCTAGGAGGTTTCCTCAAGGGTAACCCAAGACCAGCTCAGACCAGCAAATCTGAAGTTAAATCTGAAAGGACCAGGGGTATCAGGCACAGGTAAGCGCCACTGTGTGAGGGGAGGAAAGGAGGAGAAAGAAAGGACACTCCCCCCCCCCCACAAAAAATCTGCAGAGATCAGGAAAAATAGCTTGGTGGGGGGGTAGTTTCAACTCCCTCTATAATTTCCACATGTGTTTCCATGAACACATTACCTGATTTTTAGAAGTGTCCTTGCTTTGCAAATTCAGCCTCAAGATAAGTCCCCCCTCCCACCTGCCCATATACAAATCTTGGACATCACTGGAGCTAGGTAAGGAGAGAGAAAAACACCAGACCAAGGTCAGAGCTACAGTATCGCCAGTCTTTAATAACTTATAGGCAAATGCTAAAAAATATTTAACAATAGAGGACAAACACGGCTTATAAAAACAATCGTAGATCTGCAACTGTGAGGGGGGCTCTTGCACTGTCAGACAGACACAAAGGCAACTGTGACTGGCCTCCCTAGAGAAGCGGTCCAGGGAGACTCCTCAGGTCGGGGCTGCGCCAGATAGTTCTTGCTCATCCCACGTGCATTCTCCAAGCAACTTTCCTTTGCCCCAAAACACACCTAATCAAAAAGCCAAAGAAAAACAAGAAACAGGGTCGAGGTAGTCACAGTTTACATTTAAGCCTTCAGCAGTCCTGCAGTCCCCACTTCTCCAGAAGTGAGGACAAGGGAGAGATATGAGAAGACATCCCATCTCTCATCCCTTCTCCAACGCTGCACCAAAACAGGACCCCCATGTGCTCCTCCATCCTTCCTTGAGGTGGACACGTCCTGCACCCGGAGCTGAGTGGGCATCCCAGCTCCGCCTGGCTGTCCAAGTATGCTGACCCCTAACTGGGGAGGAGGGGGTGACTTCGGGTCACCGTCTCTTCTTGCCTCCCCGGGCCACCTTCTTCCTCTTGAGGATCATCTCATACAGGCGCTCAAGGCCTGGCTGCAGTCCCAGCCCATCCACAGCACTGCAGCCCTGCACGTGGGTGAGAGTGGCAGCTGCCAGCTCTCGGACCGCTAGCCTCTTCTCCACCTCAGCAGCACTCAGTGCCCCAGGCCGATCCTGCTTGTTGGCCAGCACCAGCACAGGTACACCCTGGTTGTCTGAAGCACGACTGATTCGGTGTAGCTCCACCTTGGCCTCCTCCAGGCGCTCAGTCTCAGCAGAATCCACCACGAACACCAACCCATCTGTCCGGCGTGTGTAGGAGCGCCACAGCGGTCGCAGCTTCTCCTGCCCCCCAACATCCCACACCTGGAAGGTGATACCACGGGACCCTCCGAGGGGCACCCGGATCTTCTCTGTGTTAAAGCCTTTGGTGGGGACACTCTGGACAAACTCCTTGAACTTGAGGCGGTAGAGGAGGGAGGTCTTTCCAGCTGAGTCCAGCCCAATGACCACGATATGCAGAGCCTGAAAGTGGGGCAAGAAGGAAGGGGCTGTGGGGGCCATCTCTGTCAAGTGGTTCCCCATGGTGAGCTCTGGCAGGTCTTAGGGTTCACAGCAGAGGCAGGAAGAAGGCCTTATAACTGCAGGCTCTGGGGACCACAGCTGAGTTATCTGAACAGGGAAAGGTCATGGGAGAGAAAAAGAGATGTTTAATACTAAACATGAAATTTGCCACTTCTTGATCCTTTCTTAAATCAGGCACTTTCTTTCCTTCTTTTTAATAATTCATTTTTTTTAAGCAGATACAAGTGTAACAGAGGCTCTCCCCACTCTCTTGGGGGCCCCTACAGGGGCGATGAAGCCTAGAGAACCCCCCAGGTCCTGAGACACTCAGTGAAGCAAGCGTGAGACCTCGATCCGGATCCAGCGGACAGTCGCTCCCAACTCCCAGCTGGTGGCGCGGTAGCAGACTCCAGACCCCCATTGTCCAGGTGAGAATCCTCGCAGGAGGGGCAGGTCTGCAGCGCCCTCAAGTTAAGAGTTAGGGCGCGGGCGCGGAGAACGTAGAGGGAGGCCCGCTCCACTCGCCCTCATCTCCCCACACGATTGACATTCGCCTCCTAACACCGCGACTCTCTCCGCCCAATGACACTTCCTCTGCCCGCCTTCTTCTGATAGCCAGCTCCGGCTCCTCAAGCCCCGCACCCTGGGCTGTCTCAGCACGGACGAACCGCCCGTTTACCTCGCGTCAGCTGCGTTCTCTCCTCGCGCCTCCGGCCAGCCAACCAAGCCGCCACACTAGCCACCTCACACTCCTCCAGCGAGCCGCCACCGCCGCCACTGCGAAGCGTTGCTGGAGATCGGCCTTAAAAAGTCCTGCGTGACGTCACGACGCGCGGACCAATCAGCAACACGTGGTAGCGGGGATGGGCGGGGCAGAGCGTGAAGTGCGCTGCAACCCAGGACGTACCGTGATAGACGTGGGCTCAATCTGCGACCGTCTCATTTGATCTTTTATACCATATTTTAATATTTGGAATTAAACTTGAGATTAATCGGGATGGAAGGAGGGAGAGGTAAAAAGAACCCTAATGGCAATGTTTGACTAGGATGGAGAGCTAAAGAGCTTAATATTCTCATTACCACCTCTTCCCTCTCCCCAAGACAGAGATATCCACCCCAACTGCACCAGGGTCTACTTGAGAGATGCTGACAAGTCTTACTTTAATTTCCCTAATTCAGTGCTCAAGCCTGTGTGAACCTGGAAACCGTAACACAGCCTGAGCCCACTACCCATAGTGATCCTCACAACAGCCCGTGAGGTATGGTCTGCATTTTATAGGTGTAGAAGGTTCTGAAGGGTTCAGTGACTTATCTAAGGTCACATAGCTAGAAGTGGCTGAGCCAGGATCTGTCTGAGTCCAGTGCCTGGGCCCCTGGCTCCTTAGCTAGCCATCCTTTCTCACCTAGGCATCCCCAGCAGAAATTCCTCAATTGCTGGTCAGAGTGCTGACCAGCAGCAGACATCCCAAGGGCCTCCTGAGTCCAAATAAAGGCCAAATCCTTCACGTCACAGGGCATTCATACGGTGTGCTCTGCATGAGCTAAAGAAACTATGGAGCTCTAGAGGATGTGCAGGCCAGGGCCTAGTCTCAGAGGGTTTATGTACTATAGTGAGAGAGAAGCAAGACTGGTCACTGACAGGGAACATTGGGACTTTGTACTTAGTGAGAGAAGCACTTGAACTTCAGGAGAGGGAAAGTGTGAGCTGGAAGCTGCTGGAAAGGCTTCTAGAAGTTAAGTAGTCCTGTGTAGGACTGGTTAGGAGGGGGACAGGACTGGGTGTCATCTTCCCTGCCATTGCAGCCTGATGCAGTCCGAGCAGCCCTAAAGAGGAGATGTCACAAAGGGGCGGTGTGACTTAAAGAATAACAGTGATTACCTGCAGGGAGGTAGGTAAACTTGAAGAAGGAGAGGGGATCAAAGGAGAATGAAATGTACTTTCAAAAATTCCATTTTTATGAGGAGGCTGGATTCTTGCATTTATTATGTAATTCAATATTAACCTTTTTAAAAGTTACATTTCAAGAGGATTGGAAAAAGGGGAGGGGAGACATGGCCAGGAAGGAGGGTCTAGCCCTTTCTTGCCCACTAGTTTCCCATCTGTTTGGCACCAGCCCGCCTTGCGACCTCCTTCTTCCCCTCCCTGCTAAAAAACCAGCCAGTTGGTTTCCTCAGTGATACAGGGAGTCTCTCTGAATTCCTGAAGACATCAAGGCCTCAGGAAATTAGTTTATTACAGCTGCATGTTGGGAGGTGGCAGGTTACAGCAAGAGCTAAAACACAAAGGTAGAGCTGAACATGGTGAGTGAGGAGGGAGAGGGGAAGACAGAGCAGGCCAAGAGGCTGGGAACCACTACCTGTTGAGTAGGCTGTGGCCTAGGAACTTTGCCTGTGTTTTCTTTTTTAATGTATAACTCAACCCAAGAAGTATGGTTATCCTCAAAAGACAAAAACAGAAGCATTGAAAGGTTCTGTAATTTGTCCAAGGTCATCCAGCTAGAAATGGACCAAACTTGGCTTGGAGCAAATGTTACAATGGCTGTGAAACCAAAACACAGAAACTGAAAACACACAGATTGTCTTGTGTTTCTTCCATAATCTTTGAAACTTCTTTAACATTTCTCGTATATCTCCTGGGCCTCACACCCAAGATGGAAATTGTCACTTGATTATGTGATAAAGGAGATGAAACTGGCAATCCCACCCCACCCTTCCTCTTTGTATTTGCCAGGGAAGGTGTTGATGAACAAATGGAAAAGAGGAGGTGGGGCAGGGAGGGGTGAAGGTAGGGGCCCAGCTTATCAGGGCAGCACCTGGTCATGGGCCTACCCCAACATGTCTCCCTTAAGTGAGGACTCCAGTTCCTGCCCCGACCCCTCGCCCTAGCCACAGGGAGCCTTCATCTGTTAATGACCTTTATCTTTCCTGGCAGCCTCACCTCTGAAGCTCTTTTTCTCCACAATATCACAGCCTGGGGTCTAGCGCACTGGGGGATGGATTCACTACAAAGAGCTTTCCAACATTCATACATTGAACAAATAGGGAATGCTTGCTAGGTGCTGAGCATACAGCCCTGAGTGTGATGGATAAGTACTTACCCTTGTGGAGTGTACTTTAGAGAGGGGAGTGGGGAGAGACGGAATAAATAGAGAAGCTAACTTCAGATGATGGTACATGCCATTGAGGAAAATGAAACAGATGTGCTGAGGAGGAACTGAGGGAAGGGACCTCTTTAGATTGGAAGGGTGTTGCTCAGGAGGGCTGCTCCAGTTGGTGACAAGGTTTAGTGATAAGGAGTCTAATAAGCATTCCAGACAGAAGGCCATACTAGTGGGACCTACCCGCTTCCTCCTATTGACTCCCCCACCTGGATCAGATTCCAGCTGCTGTATAACCAGTCTTCCTCAGAGCTGTCCCCCAGCAGACTAAGCCCTGAGCCCAGAAGCTGGTTCATCTTATTTGTAGCTCTGCACTGCTCAGCACCATGCCTGGCACACCCCTAGGCAGGCAGGAAGTTGTGCGTTAATTCATGAATGCAGGATGGAAGGATTAAATGTATTCAGGGGGGTTCCCTGAATGTGGAACCAAACATCCACCCTCAGCCTGGGAGTGTCCTAGTTTGGAGTCCTTGAACCTTTGGGGATTCTATTGATACTGGGTTAGCCAGGAATGCCTACAACCCTGCATTTCTAGCCAAGATCTGAGTAGTACTGAACTCTCAGGACTTGGGAGGAGGGAATTCTTGAAGGAAAAAAAGAGAGGCTGGGGTGGGGATGACTGGAGAGAGGGGCCCCCCTCAGTGCCTGGGCTGAAACCTGTGCTGAGAATCCTGATGAGACCTCTCCCTTACCAGTAGACTGGCTTGGAAAAAGTGACTTCACCCCGGGAGCCTCAGTTTCCTCAGCATGTAACAAGGGGCTTAGATGATTCCTTCCCCAGCGACAGTCCACGTTCTGGAACAGCAGAGGGTAGGGGACAGAGGTTACTTAGGAAGTGGCTGAGGACATCCTTATGTCTGCAGCATCCTAGCCCAGTACCTGTCTGAGGGCACAGACTTAGGGAGGAGCCTGCAACGGTAGAGATGGGGTGGGAGAGTGGTTGCCAAGGAGCAGCTGTCTGTCAGCTTAGGAATCACAAAGCCCCATTTTTCAAATCCCAGCTTTGCTTCCTCAAGAACAAAATGGAGAAAACACAACCTACCTTTTCAAATGAGTGTAGGGGCAACAAATGTGTGTAAAGGTCCCATAGGTGCACTTTTCCCCTACCAGGGGCCCTTTACAGGCAACTCTCTGAAAACCAAGTCCCAGGCCGCAGCCAAGGTTCTGGAAAAGAGCAGGTTCTGCCTCCTGGTGGATTTGCTTATCACTGCAGTTCCTGCAGAAAAATGGAGTAGGGGGTTATTATACCAGGGTCCTTGGCTCCTTGTGGAGTCTTCCTTTCAGACGGGGCTTTTCCTATAGTTTGAGATTGAGAATGAAAAATCCACCCTTCTCAAGTTTTTTTTGTGGAAGTGAGACCAGATTTCAATGAACATTATTTGAGCCGAAAATCTAATTTCAGTTACATTTCCCATACTTTTACTGAGGGCCTAATAATAGACAGGGAAGGCTGTCAGGAGGAGGCTGGTTCTGCAGATACTGCATTAATTACATAATTCAATATTAACCTTTCAAGAGGATTGGAAACGGGAGGGGAGACATCGCCAGGCAGGAGGGTCTAGCTGTTTCTTCCCCACTAGTTTCCCATCTGTTTGGCACGAACGTGCCTTTGCGACCTCGTTCTTCCTGGAGGTCTTTAGTGTCGACAAGTTCTTAAGAGGGTCCACTGTTCGGACTCAAGAGTAATTGCCGGATGGAATGAGTTTTATTCTGTTTAAAAAGTCAAACATTTACAGATAGAAACGCTCAAAAAAAGGGGGGGGGGGAGGAACTTAGGGAGAAGAAAGAGAGGAAAAGGTTGTTGATCTTATCTCTTTAAAAACACTTCCAGGGGGGAAGGCAGTGTAACACAGAGAAGACAAGTAGCGAATCTATAGCATCTTACTACGCTGATGGACGACAGTGACTGCAGTGGGGTTATGTGGTGGGGACTTGATAATAGGGGGAGTCTAGTAACCATAATGCTGTTCATGTAATTGTACATTAATGATAGCAAAATAAAAAAAAATAACGTGTAAGAATGGTTATTGTATGTAATACTAAAAAATTTGAAACTAATAATGAGGGTGGGTTAAAGTTAAAAATAAATAAATAAATAAATAAATAAATAAATAAAACACTTCCAGGGCAAGGCAGGTTGGTAAAAGCATAGAGGACGGACGTGTATGTATCTGCGCCTGTGTATGTGTACATATATATAATATTCGGCGGTAAAATGATGTTAAGTGGTGAGCGTTCACCGTAAACCTGTTTCAACGTAGCTGTACGTTTGAAAGAAAAAAAAATGTAGAGAAATGCTGGAAAGAAAAATCCCATAAAGCTGTTTGTGTCTATTCCCGCTCCAGCTTTTCGAGGGAAACGCGGCTGAAGGAGCTTTGTGGCTACGCGCGTTTCTGTTCCCAGGCGAGTGGGCGGGCACCGAAGGCGGGAAGGGCGGAGTATGCAGATTTGAAATGGCCGGTTCGTCTGGGAGCTATGGGAGCAAAAAAAAACCCCCCAAAGCGTAAAAGCCCCAAATAAGTGAAACAGTCCTACCGGTTGTGGGTCTGTAATAGGCTGTCAAGTGCAGTGAGGAAGGTGGGCGTTTGGTTGCTGGTGAGGTTTGTCACCGTGAGCTAAAAGAGGAGTGAGAGGCAGGGTGCTGCGGGGAAGGGGACGGTGTGGTTATCGCTTCTCGGCCTTTTGGCTAAGATCAAGTGTAGTATCTGTTCTTATCAGTTTAATATCTGTTACGTCCTCTATCCGAGGACAATATATTAAATGGATTTTTGGAGCAGGGAGATGGAATAGGAGCTTGCTCCGTCCACTCCACGCATCGACCTGGTATTGCAGTACTTCCAGGAACGGTGCACCCTCCTCGGGGGGAATAAGCAAATGTTAAAAATTAGCTCGGAAATGTCGTTGTGGTCTTCAGCAAGTTAGCGCATACTTTTACCCCCTGGAATGAGCAGAGAGGGGGCCCTGAACTTTTCCCGCGTTGAAGTTTCCCACCGTGTGAGTGTCCTTGTAGAGAGGTGCGAAAGCCCTGGAATTAGCAATGCAGGATACACACATATACACATATATATATCACGGAAGCACCATGTGTAAACAAACACACGCAGGGGCTGGGGCGCAAGCAGGCTCTGTTACTAACAACAGGATGGGGGTGACTCGCCGCGGGTTCCTGTGGGACAACGATGTGATTGATTTGTCTTGTCTCAATAGTTGTTTTTTGCTGCTTTAAAACAGTCTTCGGTGGCCGTGAAACAGAGGGGTTTTTTTTTTTGGTTTTTTTTTTGTTTTGCCAGGGGAGCCTCATCCGTGATGTAGTGTGTTGAGGAGCCTGCCCTGGGCTGTTTGAGGGCTTGGTTTCAGATGTCAAGGAAGCACTTTGTACTGCTGTGAAGCTGTATAGTTTTAAAACACTGGGTCGTTTTAAATTGCAAGCGCTATGGCAACCGCTAAAAAGTTCACTTCGTGAACATTTTGAATGAGAAAATATGAAATGCAAAAAATCCTCATTTAAAACTACAGGAGGCAGGAAAATGTAGAAGCATTGAGCAAGGACGGTGAATAGAAAACTAAGAAATACGGTAGGTATCAGTCCAACTATATCAATATCAATCACTTGAAACATAAATGGCCTAAATGTATCAAAAGAGAGATCGTTAGCGTCTGGTGTGTTCTCCAACACCACCAAGCGATTCTCCAGTTCTCCGTGGACACTGCGTGTCTTACAAATTGAACTCGATTCTGACACTCTCTCCTACAAGACTGCCACTTTGACAACAATTACAAGTCCAGTTTGCCTGTACTCCTGACTGCCTGTAAATCAGGTTCCTATGACTCTCAGATTACTTTTGCTAGAGTAAGTTCACAGAACTCAGAGAAACATTTACCAGTTTATTATAAAGGACACGGATGGAAAATCAGGTGAAGGGGTACATAGTTTAGGTAGCTAAGGGGGAGGTAAAAGTTTGTCTTGAGTGTGCTGTGTCTTGGTTGCTTTCAGCTCAAAGTAATTCACATGCCAAAGTGACATATGTGTGTGTCACATGTGTAATCTGCTTCCCTTCAGGACAAGTCCAACAGGTAGAAAATCAGTTAAGAACATAGCGAAACTCAACCGCATCATCAATCAACTGGATTTAATTTACATATGAAGAACAATTCATCCAACAACAGAATACACATCCTTCTGAAGCAAGCTCACACGGAACATTCACCAAAACAGACTAGATTATGGGCCATGAAACACACATTAACAAAGTTAAGGCACTAAAAAGTCATGGAACGCATACTCTCAGATCGCAGTGGAATTTAAGCTAGAAGTCAGTCAATAACAGAAAGAGAGCTGGAAAATCCCCACAAACACTTGAAGATTAAACACAACTTCTATATAACACATGGCCCAAAGAGGATCTGAAGAGAAACTTTAAAATATTTCAAATTAAATGAAAATGAAAAGACAGTTATCAACATTTGTGGGATGCAATGAGAGCAGTGCTTAGAGAGAAACCGAGAGATTTGATTGTATATTAGAGAAGAAAGACTTAAAGTCAATAATCTAAGATCCCATTTTAGGAAGCTATTACAAGAAAAGTTCAAAGTAAGCAGAAAAAAAATAACTTTAAATATTAGAGCGGTAATCTATGAAATTAAACACAGGAAAACAATAGGGGGGGGGAATAAAACCAAAAGTTGGTTCTTCGAAAAGATCGATAAAATTGATAAATCTCTAGCCAGGCTGAGGAAAAAAAAAAAGATGAAATAATGTAAAAATGAAAGGGAGGCCATCGTACTGATGGGGCAAGATGAGCTGGCGCGGTGGGACTGGCACACTCGAGGCCCTCACGGGAGAGGCACACACGCACTGTCCACATGAAAGTGGACAGGGGAAGATGGGGACATGAAGGGGCTTACTTGCACAGAGCCCACGAGTGATCTCGTAGGTTTTAATGCCAACAATTTTTTTTCAAAGCAAAGGATAGTGCCACAGAGGGGATGGATCTAGGTGAGTGAGCATTGTGGGATGTGCGGGTGGCTCGGGGCCCCTTAGTCCAGAGCCTGTCTGGCGGGGGCCGAGAGGTAACAGTGCCTGGGGTGGGGATGGCGGTGGATATCTTTGTTTTATCCCTTGCCCATTTTCTAGGGGGTGTCCAGTGGTTTCTTATCAACATCTAGGATTGGGACAGTGACTGTGGGTGTAGTCAGAGTAGGGTGAGGGCCTCCTGAAAAAGCAGCGTGGGATATTTACAGTCAGAGCAATATAACAATGGCCAACGAAGTCCCTTTTAAAACTCTGTTAAGCATTATGCAAAGTCAAGGTCAGACTAATTCTCTAGGATCAAGATACCACACTAAGAATATAGGCATCTTCAGTGAGGCCAGTTACAGGTCAAAAGGCCAGGAGCAACTTGGCCTAGAATGCTCGAGTGTTTCACAAATAAAGAAGGGTATCTCAGTATAACCCGTGACTTCACTGTAAACAGTCCTAGCAAGCAGAGAACAACCCAGCCCACCTTGAGGGCAGGGCAGGTGGTACAAGCCCACACCCCTAAGCCTTTTTTTCATATTCTCAAAAAATCCTCATCTGCCTATAAAACCCCTGGACAACACACCACACCGGACTCTCTTGTCCCCTCCTGGCATGAGCTGGGAGCTCTGTCCTTTCACTTTATCGCTAAATAAAAGCCTGTACCTTGCTCTCCTATCTTGAGTGTGTTTGTGAAGCTCATTCTTCGGCTTCGTGAACAAGAACTCCAGCATCAGGATCTCCTTGGATCATTGGGTTTGTTCACTAGAATCTGATGCCTTGCCCATCAGTTGAGAGTATATTTTGCTGACAAAAGTGTGGGCAACTCATGAGAAGAAATGGTTTTCAGACGTCTTAGCTTAGGAAGTTATTGTGGACCCATAATGATTTATTGCTCTGTTTTCTCTATCGGAGACCATCAACTTTCTGGGAGAGGAATGGAGGAATGGAGCAGGGGGCTGAGGGGGGATGTCTGTCTTTTTCATACCTATATGCACCTGTCGCTCCATCTCAGTACATGGTAGCCATTCAATAAATATGTTTTAATGGATGAACCCTACCCAATAACATTATATGGCAATAAATTGGACAACTTAGAAGGAATGGACAACTTAGAGGAAATGGACAACTTCCTAGAAAGATGCAACCTTCCAAGACTAATCCAGGAAGAAACAGAATATCTGAACAGACCCACTACCGGCAATGAAATCGAACTGGTAATCAAAAATCTCCCTGCCAAACTTCCCAGAAACAAAACTCCAAGTCCAGATGGCTTCATGGCTGAATTCTACTAAACATTAAAGAAGGGCTACTACCCATCCTTCTTACAGCATTCCAAAAAGTAGAAGAGGAGGGAACATTTCTAAACTCATTTTATGAGGCCAGCATCACTCCAAGTAGAATCTACATTGGTTTCAAGTAGGTAACATAGCGATTTGACAGTTATCTTCCTTATTAAATGTTCACTCCAACCAGTGTAGTGACTGTCAACATAGAAAGATGTTACAGAGCGATTAACTGTATTCTCTATGCTGTACTTTCATCCCTGTGACTAATTTATATTATGATTACATAAATGATTCAATATCTTTAAATAGACATAGGCATACTTAGATGTATTCTTGTGTGAGTTTTGGACGATTGTGTCTTTCAAAGAATCTATTTTGTAAGGAAGGGCCTGTGAGTTAGACTAGGGAAGATTAACAAAGGAAAGGCATACAAATTTAATAGAAAATTTCACAGCACAGGAGGCTTCATCAGGAAATGAAAACCTGAGAAAAAGTGAAACCTGAGTCTTGTATACTAAGTGTGATGAGCATGGATAGTTGTATAGCAAGGATAGGTCATAGAGTGTGAGGTAAGGGCACTAAATTGGAGGACAGAGCAAGGCCTGCCTGTTAGGATGCTTCTCAGCGTTCTTTCTCTTAAGGATATTCCTTTCCTCAAGGTGGAGGAGGGAGGGCACCTGTCATGAGGGTTTTATGACGTGTTTCAGGAAGGGAAGGTTAGATGGACCTTCCTCACTGTTTTCTCAAACCCCTTCAGCTTGAAATGTTCAATGTGCCCAGGCGCTCTCTTTTGAGATAGCATGTCCTAAGCCTCATAAATTTTATCTAGGCCACGTTATTAAATTTGTGAGCAGATTTATTCATTATATTCCTTTATTATACTTTTACTATCCATGGGATCAGTAGCAATGGCCTCCCTTTCATTTTTACATTATTTCATCTTTTTTTTTTTCCTCAGCCTGGCTAGAGATTTATCAATTTTATCGATCTTTTCGAAGAACCAACTTTTGGTTTTATTCCCCCCCCTATTGTTTTCCTGTGTTTAATTTCATAGATTACCGCTCTAATATTTAAAGTTATTTTTTTTCTGCTTACTTTGAACTTTTCTTGTAATAGCTTCCTAAAATGGGATCTTAGATTATTGACTTTAAGTCTTTCTTCTCTAATATACAATCAAATCTCTCGGTTTCTCTCTAAGCACTGCTCTCATTGCATCCCACAAATGTTGATAACTGTCTTTTCATTTTCATTTAATTTGAAATATTTTAAAGTTTCTCTTCAGATCCTCTTTGGGCCATGTGTTATATAGAAGTTGTGTTTAATCTTCAAGTGTTTGTGGGGATTTTCCAGCTCTCTTTCTGTTATTGACTGACTTCTAGCTTAAATTCCACTGCGATCTGAGAGTATGCGTTCCATGACTTTTTAGTGCCTTAACTTTGTTAATGTGTGTTTCATGGCCCATAATCTAGTCTGTTTTGGTGAATGTTCCGTGTGAGCTTGCTTCAGAAGGATGTGTATTCTGTTGTTGGATGAATTGTTCTTCATATGTAAATTAAATCCAGTTGATTGATGATGCGGTTGAGTTTCGCTATGTTCTTAACTGATTTTCTACCTGTTGGACTTGTCCTGAAGGGAAGCAGATTACACATGTGACACACACATATGTCACTTTGGCATGTGAATTACTTTGAGCTGAAAGCAACCAAGACACAGCACACTCAAGACAAACTTTTACCTCCCCCTTAGCTACCTAAACTATGTACCCCTTCACCTGATTTTCCATCCGTGTCCTTTATAATAAACTGGTAAATGTTTCTCTGAGTTCTGTGAACTTACTCTAGCAAAAGTAATCTGAGAGTCATAGGAACCTGATTTACAGGCAGTCAGGAGTACAGGCAAACTGGACTTGTAATTGTTGTCAAAGTGGCAGTCTTGTAGGAGAGAGTGTCAGAATCGAGTTCAATTTGTAAGACACGCAGTGTCCACGGAGAACTGGAGAATCGCTTGGTGGTGTTGGAGA
>JAVSCE010002851.1:0-135932 GCA_032199065.1 Smutsia gigantea
CAAGCTACTATATGAACATTTTTGTTACATATTCAGAGAAGGTAATATTCTCTTCATTTATTTAACATCACAGGGAAATAAAAGATTCCTAATAGGTTTATTTCATGTATGATTTATGTTTACTCCTTTAAGTGCTAAAACTTAATTTTAAGCAACAGCTGTTTTAATGGTAATCTTTATATGAAGTCTTATGAAGCTTTATATTTTCATAAACAAGAAAATTACAACTTTTCTAGACGATATGAAATTTTGTGCTATATATAATATATAATTGGTGGTATTTTATCGGGGTTGTTTTCTCTGTATATAGGAAAAATTCTTGAACAGCTAGGGTTTTTTTGTGTTCGTTTTTATAAAGTTTAATGCCTTTATACATTTTGTTGGTCCTATGATAAAAAGCTATCATCTCCTCTCTAATATCTACTTCCTATTGGCCTATCTCTACTTTTCTACTTTCTTTCTTCTATATTCATTCTCATTCCAAAAAGGATTTAAGACTGCTTATAAAGTATATTGATATGGAAGTGAAAATAAAATAGCATCCTATCTATTACGATCAGATTTGGATCATCTTACCAATTTGGATTAAGGAACAAATTCAATGAGGAATGAAATGGTGTGCAGAAATATTTGAAATAACTGAAACAGGCAAAAATGAATCACAGGCTGAGCCCCAGACTTCCTGGAGGCCAAAGGAGAAAAGAGATCTAGTGTCTAAAAGTGGTTTTTGCAGATACCAAGATTCAAGTAAAACTTTTTTCCAGTATGATATGGTATGTACTATTTTAAACCAAATCCCCACCCAAATCCCAATGCTTGTTTTGTAAGCACTACTTTGTTCACACTAAAGTTCCATGTAATAGAAATACCTGAGCAGTGAGATGAAGTGAAAATGAGAGTATCTACAATATTCTATTGATCTAAGATAGTCTAGGGTTTGTGTGTGTATGTGCGTATGTATGTAGCTAATTCAGGATCAACCTATGGATGTTTTAATGGAGAGAAAGGAGACTCACCCTCCTGGAGCATCAATTTACAGTTCCTCCCACTCTACCAGAGAGAAGACCTCTGACAATTAAGCTTCTTAACATTGTGTCTAACACACTGAGGTTAGATAGGCTTTAGGAGTAAGGTTCCACATGTTCTCATACTGTTAAAGTATATAAATTTTAGTATGTTAGTTTTATTTTTTATTTTTTATTTAATATTTTAAATATTTGATTAGCCAATATATTCCCATAGGTCAAACATCTAAAAACATAATAAAGTGTAAATGAATTCTCTGCCTCTTCCTTCATTTGTTCAGTTCCCATTGCTTCCTTAACTATCAATATTAGCATTTTTTTCTTTGCAGATTTTTTTTTTATGTCTCTCCCTTGTTATCTTGATAAATCCAGAGCTATGAGACTTAAAGATCACTTGAATTAAAGAGATCCAAAATTTTAGCATTCCTTCCCAAGGGTACTTTCCCTTCTTCCCCAGCCCTGTCATATTACACGTTTCTGATTTCCCTTTGGCCACTCAGAATGAAAGATCCTAACTGAAGGACATAGCACGTGTACTAATATCATACCTCTTACTTTACAGAGTATAGTAACTGAATTGGTAATTGTCATCCCACATCTTATCTTGTTCCAGTGTTGAAATTCTGGCTTTTTCATGAGACATTTTCTTGAAGTTACACTACACTTATTTCAAAATAGCATGTGGTGTTCTTATCTTAATTAAAACCAAATATGAATGCTTCATTCTTTACACTAAGTTTTTGTCTGTATTTAGATGATACTGTTAACTGGTATTCCAGTAGTGAAGAAGAAGAAGGAAGCAGTGTCAAGTCAATACTGAGAACATTACAGAAACAAACAGAAACTTTAAGGAATCAGCAACAGCCTTCTACAGAGCTCAGCACTCCCACTGATCCAAGACTTGCTAAAGAGAAAAATAAAGGGAACCAAATTGTTGACCCTAGACTTAGGACTATCCAAAGGCAAGACATTAGGAAGTCTTCTGAGTCTGCCCCACTGGACCGTAGACTCGCGTGGGATCCCAGGAAATTGAGAGGGAATGCAAGTGGTCACGTTAGCTCTTCTGGGGGAGCGAAGTCTGATTTACATCATGCAAGTGCTGGCACTAATGTCAAACACAAAAGAGGAGATGATGATGATGAAGATGCAGAAAGAGAATTGAGAGAAAAAGCTTTCTTAATACCTTTGGATTCTTCCCCTGGTGTAGTACTCCAAGATCCAAGGTCACAGTTGAGACAATTCAGTCACATTAAAATGGATATTATCCTAACCAAACCCAACTTTGCAAAACATATCGTGTGGGCTCCTGAAGACTTACTTCCAGTCCCTTTACCTAAACCTGACCCAGTATCTTCAATCAATTTACCTCTACCCCCTCTTATAGCTGACCAGAGACTCAATAGGTTATTGAATACAAAAAGCGACCTTCATCAAAACACAGTGCTCGTTGAGTCAAAATTAGCAGCGAAAGCCAAAATGAACACAAACAGAGAAGGCCACGTTGAACAATTTGGAGATTTACATAGTTCAGGAAGTAAATTAGGAGACCCGAGGCTACAAAAAAATTTTGATCCTAGACTTCACAGACTGCACAATACGGAGTCACATCAAGGGACGGTTATGAAGGATTCACATACATCAAAGGGTGCCCTTCAGTTAGCCAGATCAAACCCCAGGCCCTCACAGCCCTCAGGGGCCATAACTGGCACTTCTGGTCCTGGGGCTTTGCCTCCTTATGCCCCGAAACTCTCATCTTCAGCTGGCCTTTCACTGGGAACTCCAAGTTCAGTAGTTCTTAGTGGTATTAGTTTGTATGACCCCAGGGAGCATGGGTCGGTGTCTGCATCAGAGCTAGCAACAGAGAATGCAGAGAACCAGAAAAACAGTGATGGTTTAAAAAGTAGTGACATAAATGAGCCTTCTCCTGGAAAAGCAATCCTGCCACAGAAAACCACTGCAAACGTGGAGGTGACTGCTGATGGGCCAGCTGACCCACAGGCAGATAACCTCAGGAGCTCCGGCGTGGCTCAGGCCCCAGCAGTGCACAGCCTCCCTATCCAGGCTTTAACAGGCTTAATTAGGCCCCAGTACAGCGATCCAAGGCAGCCACGGCAGCCGGGACAGGTGAGCCCCAATCCAGATGATGATCTCAGTAGAGAAACTGATGATAAATCTCTGAAAGAGGTTTTTAAAACTTTTGATCCAACTGCTTCACCATTTTGTTAGCTATTGTGTAACTAAGCAATTCTTTTCACTCTTGTGACTATTGCAGTCCTCTGCTGTTTTGTAACTGGTTTACCTCTATAGTTTATTTATTTTTAAATTATAAACACTTTTCAGCTGCTAGTGTCAAAACCACATGAAATTATATCATCTGAAGCCTGTGGTATTTTATATAATATTTTTATAACTTTGAGAAACTGTAGTAATTGACATAGAAACCTACATATCATGTTAGCATCAGTAAAAGTACTTTTATTGTAAATAAACCATCATGAATTCAACACTCTGCCTGAATATATGCTGATTGTCTTTTAATGTTTAGGTAAATGATTACCACTTTTATATGGTTGTTAGTTTCAAGCAATATGATGTACATTACTTTTGAGAAACAGTATTTTGACTAGGATCCTCTCTATTTGTCCACACAGAACTGATTAATATGTAATGCTCACTGCTAGTTAAAATGTAAAATGAACTAAAGAAAACATTTTTAAACCACAATTAGAGCAGTTCATGGTTAAGGGCATCACTTTGGTTAGTATTGACAATATTATTTGTGTAAAGGAAGCATTTGAATGTCATATTAAAATATTGTATACTGTTATCATAGAAGTTGGAGATGTATAGATTGTTTTGCTAAAGTGAAATATTCCCAGTTTCTCTAATACAACTTTTTAAATTTAATTTTTCACATTAGTTATGTTACTGCCGTATTACATTGTGATGTTTTTGTGTTGTAATGTTTTTTGTTTTCAACAGCATAATTTATATTACTTTTTCAAATGATGTAGCTGCAATAATTGTATTCATCATGACTTTGGCAGTTTTTAACAAAATTTTAAAGATCAAATGAGAGTCTGTAGTGATTATTGCATTAATACTGTTTTAAATGTCCAGGTTCTATATTTTTTCTTAAATAGCAAGAAAACACAGAGATGGTATAGTCAGCTGTATATGGCTACCAATAAAGAATCTTTTTCATATCTTACCTGACTGGCATTCTATAACAGAGACTGTCTGGTGTTTTAAGTATTTAATATCCTCATAGTTTGGAAATTTCTTAAATTGACTAGAAACTGTATTTTTATGAAAAATAATTTGTATTCATTCTTGTGTATTTGTTGCAGTATACAAATAATGGCAGCCCTGTTTGTTTTATATATGTATTATTTATAACTGAAACTAAGTATTACACTGATATTCATATTCTTGAACTGGAGGTATATGACAGTGTTCACTGGTAGCAACTCCAACAAGTAACTTGAAATGAAGCATCTCATTATGAAAGATAATCAAAGTACAAGAATAGTCCTTAGATGAACAACTAACCTTGAGAAGTGATTTTAAAAATACACAGCAAATATTTCTGTGGGAACCTAACATTCAACAAATGGTTTAATGTTAATACATATACTTTTTTTTTTTTGCTCTTGATTCCATGCTGAAATGGGGTTGCAGTTATGTGAACAAGGACTTTGCCTACCTAAGAAGTTCATTGCATTCTAGGTGGAAGGACAGTTGTTCAAGGGACTGTGAGTTTCTATTTATACCTGGATTCCATTGTTGCCCAAAAAGGCTCTGGATAACATTTTGGGGTTAAAAAATTCAGTTTAAAACCACCACAGAAAATATTTTCTGATTTACTTTCCAAATGAACTTTATTGATAATTAAAAAGTCAATAAAGTGGATAAAACTGATAGAAAAAACTACATGCAACGTTTTTTTATCAGGAAAATATCTGAATTTTAGTAACTAAATTGAAATGTTTAGCAAATATTTATTTCGCTCTTGTATTTTATAATTACTGTTAAGTAATAATGCTGCTTACATTTTAAATATCATTAAAAAAGTAATTTGACTTGTTAGAGATCAAAATGGAATACAAATTCTTAATAGAGGATGTTTTTTATTAAGAGAAAAACTAAAAGTCAGATCAAAAACATTAATGCAAATTATGGTGTTCATTACTCAGAATTCTTGAATCCCTGTTATAGAATCTATTTTACAAGAATATTTGGGCTTACTTTCAAATTTAACAGTATATTTATATGAAAATGTTTTATTTATGTTTAAAATAAGGATTTTTATTTCTGATGCTTTTTAAATTGAGATATCTTTAGCTTAGGGAATATTCTATTATATCCTGTCTGCCTGGATTATTTTAATACTCTTTTTTTCCTACTTTCTCACCAAAATATAATAAGTAGCCATTTCCCCCAGTAAATAAGCTCCTTTTTAAGGGGAATTGGTGTTTTTATAATCCATATAATTTAATTTACACTAATACACTAAAAAGTACATGGTATCTCTATTTTTGGAAGCCAAACATTATAGATAGCAGAAAGAAGTGTATCTTAAGAATCTGGATTAGACTAATTGATATACAATTTATCTGTTCATACTGGTTTGTGACAGAAGTCTTACCACTGTTCATTTTGATGTTAAATAAAGTGGGATATACCTCAGGGCATTGAAGTGGTACAATCAGATGATCATAATTTGAGCAACTACTTTCCCATATCTTGCTGCGTTTTCATTTAAAATTCCTGTCTCTGGCACTTCCCAGTTAGGATCTCATTTTGAACCTTGAAAATGAACCAGATGTTGAAGTGATTTCCAACTCTGCCTCCCTCAGCATTAGGTCTGTTTCTGTCTGAAACCTCTGTCTTTACACAGCTGTGTGCACCGAACCCCAGAATAAGGTTGAAACCAAAGCAACCTAATTATGAAATGATGTTGCTGAGGTTTCTATTTCTGTTAACTTGCTGTGGAACTTCACATAGTTTTCTTTGCTAGTCCTTGTCTTAAGAATTGATGGTTGATTAGTGAGGAAATCTTGAAAGAGTGTTCAAATATGCCACTTTGCTGAATTAATTAGAAAAGACGGAAGAAAGGAGAATTTATGAGGACTGGAGGTTTAAAGACAATAAATTGATATTCTTGCTCTGAATTTATTTACAGGCCTTTTATCTCATGTCTAGTCCCTTATCTGTGAAATGGGTATAATTTTGACTGCTCACAGATTTGATATGAGTGAATAAATTATTATTTTAAAGTATTTGTAAATATAAAGTTGCTTTATAACTTCTGCAAGCTTGACCATTATAAAATCCCCCACTAGGGTGCATTAAGTTATAAAAATTCAAAAATAATATGATCTGGTTTGTGTGGTTCACCAGTTTTATGAAATTTCAGATAATATATATTGAAGACACAATAGAATTGCCTAAGAAACTGTTTCAGAGAATATTAACCTATCAAGTTAGCAATTTCCTTAAACATTTTGTGTCTTAGTAAGACACAGGACTTCCCTACTTCAGAGCTGTGTAGACTTGTAGTATCTATTAAAGATTTGACCTCTTTGCCCATTTTGTACAGGTTGGATATCGATGGAGGGCTAAAAATGCTGTGACAGTCCATGTTGTATGGTGTGTTTGTTTAAATCATAGCCTGTGTAGTGTGGGCAAAGTAGCCAATTCATTCAGAATAAAAGCCATTTTCTCTTAGAAATTACAAACATAATTTACTCCCACCTCTTAGTATATGTTTCTACAAACATGTTACATTGAAGTCTTTCTGATAAAGACTTACTTGATAAAGGTATCGTTTTTCTTTAGTTAATGGCAACTTGAAGTTTGGAAGTTCCTAAGGACTTAGATGTGAGGTCTTGTCAAAATCTTTCCACTTGCACAACCTAGAGTCTCGTGGAGATGTTCTTCCTGAGTTCACCCTTCTCAGCTGGGGGTTACACTTGGGAGGGGTGGTGTGTGTTAAAAGGCTGTACCTGGGAGGGGTGGTCTGCAATCAAGCAGTTCACTGATAGAGCCGCTGCAAATTTGACCAATTGGCTTTCTGTGAATTTCTTAAAGAAAGAGTTGTAATTATGTTTTCAGAAATGGTTTGGCAGCGCTTGGTAATATCTTCAAAATTAAGTTGAGTAAGATATATGTCATTAGCAAACTTAATAAGGCTAGTTTAGGGAATCTAAGCTTTGACAAAATTTCACCAAATAGGACCTGAGCATTTAAAGCTGTTTTCCTCACTTACCTGTTATGAGTCAGCATTTATGTAATGCCTTTTCCCCAAGTAGCTTTGCAGAATCAGTTTCAGTAGCTACCAATCACTATATTGCTGGAGTTTGGTTTTTGAGTATGTTAGCAGCAGTATCTGCCAGTTGTAAAAGCCCCAATTAACCTACCTTTCTTGGAAAGAATACAGACCAAAGAAAGGATTCTGAGATAACACCAACATAATATTTAGAATTTCTATTTTTTAATAAGAAATAAAAAGGAATTTTAAAGTGTACTTCATGCTTTTGGAGGCAGGACCCATACGTGTCTCCTCACTTTTCTGTTTCCCCATAGCAACAAGCCTAGTTCTAGGTGCACAGTGGGCACTTTATTAACTGCTTGTTGATGCTTCCCCACATCCATCCAAGTTTAGGTATTACAGGGGCTGTTGTCTATTAGAGCAGATGTTGCAGACCATTCTGTATTATATCATATTAGAAAGAGTACTATTCATAAATTGTATGTCTTTAAGTAGATACAGGACACCTACCTTCTCTTGTTTTGTCCGCCCAACCCCCAAACCCACCAACCAATGTGAAGGTAGGGCTGTGGCAGCTTAATTTAGGAGTTAAATGTTTCTACAGTAATTCATAACTCTTAAGTGTCCTCCAGACTCACAAAGTAACTTCACTACTTCGTGGTGGAAGTTTGAATAAGTCAATAATCTTTTCCTGTAGATCTATGAGGGTTTCTTTCTGTAATCAGAAAGAACTGCGTAACCAGTCTTATTTTTATTTAAAAATATATTTCTTTAATTTTCCTGTTCACCTCAAAATATCAACCAAGATTATGAAGATACGTCTAAAAATAGCATTTAAAATTTCTTTTATCCTAACACCATAAATGGTAACTTACCCCTTCATGTCGTGAGTTAGACTCTAAATTTGGGTCTTGTGTCTGGTCCTTAAACACCCTTCATTACCCTTTGGAACAGAACAATTGTGCTACAGCTGGCAAACTCATTGTAGGCATAAAGAAAATCTGTTTCTTCAGACAAGATGGTGAGTTCTTGGAATAGTATTTTATAGCTTCGAATCTCTGTTTTTTAAACCGAGAATTTATAAGAAAAAAGTTAACATACAGCTAATTACAGCATTTTAGAAAAAAAATCAGCTCTGTGAATTATTGGGCCCCATACTTCTTGGCTTACTACTATACCAATTTTAATATCTCTGAATATATTAAGGTTGAGAGGAGCAATGAAATTTGCATTAGCTAATATTTTGTCGGGTCTGATACATAGTTTATTGTAAAGGAATTACATATATACAGGCCTGACTTAAAAAAAAATTAGTCATGTTTCTCCCAAACCTCTATTACAAGCAGTATCTTGGGGTTGTCAGTGATAGACTACACATTTTATATGCTTTTTAAATAGAGGTGAAAAATAATAAATTATCCATTACTACAGGTAGGAGTTTTGTCCGCCTCTATTTTACATCTATCCTCCAAATGTTTGAGAGGGAAGTCAAATAAGATAGGAGAATTATCTATTCAAGAGGTAGAATGATATTTCCTTATAAAAGTGACAAGAAATAGTCATTTGTATACTTATTTGCCAAAGTTTTTTTTAATGTACATTCCTTACCCTAAATCCTCTGCTCCCCACCCAGCACTAAGAAGGAGCTCAGTGTAGACCCAGGGTTCCAGGGCCCCAGTAATTTTATTGTTAGTCTACGGCTTCTGTGCCTGCACATGGCAAGGGCCTTGATGGCTCTTGCGCCCTAGGGACGCTGTGTGTGTGTGTAGGGGGTTACTGTGTCCAGACTTAATGATCACCCATTTTCTATTAGATCCACAGGCAACATCTGTGGGCTGAAATCCAGGTTAAACCTATTCAGAATGAGGTGGAATTTTTTTTTAATTTCCTAGCGTTGTTTCAATTCCCCAAGTTGTATCTTAAGTGTTGGGGAAGTGCTGCCTTTACTGTTTCACTTTGGAAGGTGTTACTAGATACCAATTTAGTAGACTACCTGAGTTGTTAATCTACTGTCTGTTCAAAAGATACCAGCTAGGGGTGTGTTTTGCTGACTTGATAAATTATTCTGTTACAGGACTAACAAATCACTTGGTAAAATCAGGAATATCTTCTACTACTTCCCATTTACTAATAACTTTCCCAAGTTACATTCTATTGCAAGTTTCTGTAATTTTTTTCTGTGACACTTTCTATTGCCCTAATTTAAATAAAAGTATTTCTAGTAATATCTGTCTGGCAGTGTGTTGCTTTGCTTTAATAAATCTTCAGCATTTAAGGACAGCATGTTGGGAAGCAGTGTACTCTAGTAAAAACTTATAAATGGGACTGCCCCAGGCCTTCCTGAGAGAAGGGGACAACAGAGAGCCTTTTGCTCTCCAGCACCTCCTTAGTAGGCAGAGACTGCCTCACTTTACCACATGGATTAACAGCATTTAAGGTCCTATTTCCTGATACTGCCTTTAACCTGGGAGGTATCTCTTACATTAGCTTAAATTAATTTTCTTTTAAAGGGTTTGAATCTAAAAGGTTGCTGGCAAATGAGCTGTTAGTGTAGAGCAGGAACTCTTAGAATCAAAATAGGCTCAGAGAGCAACCGGCCATGCTTCCCTCTGAGGTCAGGAAACCTCTTTAAAATATGTTTTCTGGCTTCTGTTCTAGTATGTTCAGTGGCCAATGATGCATTGCCTCGAATAAGGGAGCCTAGTTCGTTACTGGATTTACTACTGAGGGACTCTGTAGAAACTTCTTCCTTGAGAGCTTACACAGTCTACTTTTGGTACACTCTCTCCTGTGCAAGGTAACATTGGACAAGTCATCAACTTTCCTCATCAGCAAAATGGGGATTCAACACTTACTTAAGGAAGATTGAGCACTTAGCATGTGCTGTTAGGTGTTGAGTTGCACAGATGGATATGACATAAGTTTTGAATAAAACTTACTGAAAAGGGAATGAAGTCATGCTGCTTTGTGGTGATATCACATGATCAGGTATAGAAGATACATTTTAGAAACTATAAAGGAAAAATGTAAAGTATGGTAGACATAGTGTTACCTGACTTTTTCAAATTAAACCATGCCCCTCTCCAACATCCTCTCATTGCTGGTAGTTGGTCCTCCACAATAGCACACCTACCTGGCTCCTCAGCATTTTAGAGTCCCAAAGTGTTTATAATTACAGTAAAACCTCCATACATGCTAGTTTGGTGGGGGCAGTGTGCTTGGGGATCTCTATGCATCATCTCACCAACCCAATCACTAGTATTTGGGGCAATTATTCCACCCCAGCAAATTCCAGTGAGGGAGGCCCTCATTACCATTTCAAAGGTGAGCAGTTTAGGGGTGACAGACAGCTTGCCTAAGGTCACAGAGCTGACAGAGCTAGGATTTAAACATACCTACCTGGGCCCAAACTAGTGTTTTTAACTGTAGTACCATACTGCTTTCCAGTGTTCACATAGGGCATAGACTTTCAGAACAGCAATTCCCAACTTTGCAGCTCGCAAGACTTCATTCCACTGTCCTCAAGCGCCCTCTGGTAGGCGTTTATTTTTACCCCTACTTAGTTTAAACTAATTTGTTTCATTTTGCTAATCCAACAACTTCTCAAGCAATGGTTGTCAGGTTTCACACCATGAGAACTGGGAATGACTATTTTCCATGGTCTTCCTTAGGCTCTTTTCTGGGGCTTTAGAAACACATTCTGAATTTTGTTGAATGAGTGGTAAGTAGATCCTTTTTAGGACTTCAAATATTCACTTTAGTTTTCCAAAGATTGTTGGGTCTGGCCACCTCATGTACAGCAAAGCTTCCTGTCTACTGAAGACATATTTACATGCAGAAAAATCTTTAATTTATCTAAAGAAGAATTAAAACCATAGTTTAAAAAATTCTTGACACTTCAGACAAGATGATCTTAAATCCCCCTTTTTGATAATCAAAGGTTAGAAAGAATAAAGAACTTGTTTATGTAAGTGGTTACAGTTTTACTTTAAGCTAAAGTAGGGGACCAACCAGAATTAAATAAATATAGCCCAGCAGTAGATATTCATTAAATACTCACCGTGAAATGTACATGTAGGCTACTTTTTTTCACTACAACAAATTTTTAACAAACTCCCATCAAAATGTTCAATAAATATTGAATGACTGTATAAATTTCAACTTAGAAAAGCTTTAGAAAGGCTCACACAGTTGCAATTACCTCCTGTGCTTCGCATACATAGAGTACCTAATAAGTAGGAAAGAATGCTGATGGGTCTTTTTCTGAGGTTTCTAAGATGATAAATCAATCAGCTGCTGAAGGTGAATTGAATTATGGGCACCACTGTCATATTGATGGCAATCAAGGAAGAGAAAAGGCTGAAATGTTCCTGTAAAGCAAAGCAGAATTCCAAAATAGAATGTATTAGCTGTAACTGAGAACAAGCGTTTCCACTGATCTTATAGGCGTGCAGCACAGCAGGTCTCTCAAGGATAATTAGTGTCTTTAATTACTGTCAGGACCACTTTTCCCAAAAGTGAGTCAACTCTCTCTCCATCCCTGATACCCACCTCCTCTCCCTAAGTAGCATGAGAAACAGTCCTTAAAAGGTGTGTTCCTTTGTAAGTTATTAATGGACTTTCTTTTCTGTCTTTCTGAATAGTTTGCAAACTATTGTCTCATTGGCTTCTGACATCCATCCAAATGGATGATGAAGTAAAGGAGAGGAAAAGACTATCGTGGCTGGTTAAAAAGCATACAAAGAGAATAAAGGTAATATTCAGCTTTGACACTAAAAAAATGGGTTTTTGCAGTAATACCATAACCTGATTTGAAATGATTTTCTAATGTTTATTCTCCCTTCAATATCAATGACCAGAGTTATGCTTCAAGGAGGGCCAGGCAGAAGAGGAATGAGGGGAGGATGAAAGCCTTTTTCTCTCCATCCCTGGAGAATTCTGAAAAAAAAGAGAAGAGTGGATTCATCAGATGTGTGTCTAGAGTTGTTTTCCTGGGTTAGTGGGTAAGGACAGCCTTGGTTCCTTGTCTGAGATCCTGGGAGAAGACTGTAGTGCAGAGATCCCATCACTGATGGGCAGCCAACCTCCTGTGAGAGCATTTGCCGAAAATGTCCTGATTCTCTGGGACTCACTCAGTTCCTGTGTGGCACAGGTGCCCTCTGTGATGAGATGAAGTGAACACAGCAGAAAACAGGGAAGGGAATCCCCTATGGGCTTCAGCTATTAAGAGTTGAGACGCCAAGTCAGTGAGGACTGTTGGTGGATGCTCCCTGCGAGCACTTCCTGAGCCCCCTAAGAGGCTTACAGTTTATCCAGGTGTAGACACAGCATGAAAGGCCAGCAGGTGTGCTCAGTGTTCAGAACAATGGATATCAACCAGTAGTCACCCCAGGACTAGCACAAAGTTACAAGGCCCCCTATCCCAATGCCAAAAAAGGCATAAAAACCACTCCTACCGTATCCTCTGCTTCACCTCGTTACACATGTAGATAACCATGTTAGGGAGAGATTGGATCCTCCTAAGCTTTTAAACCAGTCTGGACATTTAAACCTGCTAATCACTGCAGGAGGAAGCCAGATAGGTTACAGACAAGAAAATCCTTTGCACATCTGAGTTGTGTGAGCAAAAATCTGCAGCTACATAGACACTGAAAAGGAACCTACTTTCCATCAAGCATCTGGAGTCTGTGGTACCCCAGAGCTCACTATAGCAAACTGGATAACAGTGTTTACTCTGGGGCCTTGGCTGCTATTTTCCTCAAACACTGGCTCAGAGAGAGTCCACAAGATGTTCCAGAGGGTGTGCAGTTCTTACACGGAGCCTAGGGTTTACTGAGAAAATACCTTGTCAGATGTCCAGGACAGGGTTAGCCATCCACTTCCAGGAAGGCAGACACTGAAAATCTGGCAATGAGCCCTACAGTATACACAGAAAGGAAGAATATGTCACGGCAAGGCTGAGTGCATCATAGTCAGAGAGGCTAGATAGAAAAGTAATCAAAATGAGTGGCAACTTCCGGGAAGATGGCAGGGTGAGCAGGGCGGCAGAAATCTCCTCCCAACACTATATCTACGAAAACACAGCAGATACATCTATTCCTAAAAGAGAGACGAGAATACACAGGAAAGCGCACAGCGTGCAGCTACACCCGAGAGGACTCGGCACCCCAAGAGGCGGGTAAGATACGGAGCCGCGACCCGGCGGGACCCGAGCCCTCCCCCACCCCAGCGCACCGGCGGGAGGAGAGGATTCAGAGCCGGGAGGGAGTGGAAGTGCACCCCGCGAAGTAGCCAGCCCCGGTGATCCACGCGGGGAGCGCTGACCCACATTGCGCAGTGCAGCGGAGATTGGGGAGACAGAGGGGCAGGATCTGAGCGGGGAACGGGCCAGGGTGCTTGCAGCCGGCTCCCGGGAAGGAAAAAAAAAAAGCGCGCGCTTTCTTCAGCGGTCTTAAAGAGACAGGAGCCCAGCGGAGGAGCCGGATCGCCCCAGCACACTCAGCCCAGCAGGCTGCGAGTCCTGGGGAGTTTCAGACGCCTTAGCTGGCGACTGAGGAAGCGTAGCCATACTTACACTTCTCACTGAGATCAACAGCCTCCTATTCATTCCCACCTTTGCCCGAGCGATAAAGGGCCCTGCGGAGCGGCGCAGTGACAGCTGTGGAATAGTGGGGCAATAGCGCCACCTACAGCATTCCCACAGAATCTACGTCCGGTGGGCATTTTTTTTTTGTTTTTTTTGTTTTGTTTTGTTTTTGTTTTTTCTTTTCTTTCTTTTTTCTTTTTTTCTTTCTTTCTTTCTTTCTTCTATTTTTTTTCTTTTTTTTTTCTTCTCTTTTTAAAGTCTTAAAGAGCCCAGCTGACATACGTGGCAACTATCAGTGACCAATTCTATAGCCATGAAAAGACAGAGGAATATGGTTCAGACCAAAATCAACCAGACAACCGCAGAGAGGGAGTCTGAAGGGATGGAAATGCACAGCCTCCCTGAAAAAGAATTCAGAATAAAAGTCATAACCATGCTGATGGACCTACAGAGAAATGTGCAAGAGCTGAGGGAGGAAGTGAGGGAACTGAGGAAAGACAATACAGAAATCAGACAAGCGATCGACGGTCTTAACAGCAGAATGGATGAGATGCGAGAGACTGTTAATGGAATAGAAAACAGAGAACAGGAGTACAGAGCAGCTGAGGCAGAGAGAGATAAAAGGATTTCTAGGAATGAAAGAATATTAAGAGAACTGTGTGACCAATCCAAACGGAACAATATTCGCATTATAGGAGTACCAGAGGAAGAAGAGAGAGAAAAAGGGATAGAAAGTGTCTTTGAAGAAATAATTGCTGAAAACTTTCCCACGCTGGGGAAAGAAGTAGTCTCGCAGTCCACTGAAGCTCATAGATCTCCCAACACAAGAGACCCAAGGAAGACAACACCAAGACACATAATAATTAAGATGGCAAAGATCAAAGATAAAGACAGGGTATTAAAGGCAGCTAGAGAGAGAAAAAAGATCACCTACAAAGGAAAACCCATCAGACTATCATCAGACTTCTCAACAGAAACCTTACAGGCCAGAAGAGAATGGCATGATATATTTAACGTTATGAAACAGAAGGGCCTCGAACCAAGAATATTGTATCCAGCACGATTATCATTTAAATATGATGGAGGGATTAAACAATTTCCAGACAAACGAAAGTTGAGAGAGTTTGCCACTCATAAACCACCACTACAGGATATCTTAAATGGACTGCTCTAGATGGAAGCACACCTAAGGCTAAAAAGATGTCACCAGAGAAAATAAAATCATAGCAAAGAAAGCAGACCATCCAAATACTAACTAAAGGCAAAGAATAAAACACCTATTACAGAAAGAATGGAGGAGGAGGAATAAGAAGGGAGAGAAATAAAGAAACATCAGACTGTGTTTACAATAACTTAACAAGAAAGTTAAGTTAGATTGTTAGACAGTAAAGAAGCAACCCTTGAACCCTTGGTAACCATGAATCTAAAGCCAGCAATGGCAATAAGTACATATCTATCAATAATCACCCTATGTGTAAATGGACTGACTGCACCAATCAAATGACACAGAGTAACAAAATGGATAAAAAAGCAAGACCCATCTATATGCTCCCTACAAGAAACTCACCTCAAATCCAAAGATATACACAGACTAAAAGTGAAGGGATGGAAAAAGATATTTTATGCAAACAACAAAGAGAAAAAAGAAGGTGTGGCAGTACTTGTATCAGACAAAATAGACTTCAAAACGAAGAAAGTAGCAAGAGATAAAGAAGGACATTGCATAATGATAAAGGGGTCAGTCCAACAAGAAGATATAACCATTATAAATATATATGCACCCAACACAGGAGCGCCAGCATATGTGAGACAAATACTAACAGAATTAAAGGAGGAAATAGACAGCAATGCATTCATCTTAGGAGACTTCAACACACCACTCACCCAGAGGACAGATCAACCAGACAGAAAATAAGTAAAGACACAGAGGCACTGAACAACACACTAGAACAGATGGACCTAACAGACATCTACAGAACTCTACACCCAAAAGCAACAGGATACACATTCTTCTCAAGTGCACATGGAACATTTTCCAGAATAGACCACATACTAGGCCACAAAAAGAACCTCAGTAATTTCAAAAATATTGAAATCCTACCAACCAACTTCTCAGATCACCAAGGTATAAAACTAGAAATAAATTTTAGAAAGAAATCAAAAAGGCTCACAAATACATGGAGACTTAACAACACTCTCCTAATTAATCAATGGGTTAACGACCAAATCAAAACAGAAATCAAAGAATATATGGAGACTAATGACAACAACAACACAAAGCCACAACTTCTGTGGGACGCAGCAAAGGCAGTTCTAAGAGGAAAGTATATTGCAATCCAGGCCTATTTAAAGAAGGAAGAACATTCCCAAATGAATAGTCTAAAGACACAATTACTGAAATTGGAAAAAGAAGAACAAATGAGGCCCAAAGTCACCAGAAGGAAGGACATAATAAAGATTAGAGAAGAAATAAATAAAATTGAGAAGAATAAAACAATAGAAAAAATCAATAAAACCAAGAGCTGGTTCTTTGAAAAAATAAACAAAATAGATAAACCCCTAGCCAGACTCATTAAGAGAAAAAGAGAATCTACACACATAAACACAATCAGAAATGAGAAAGGAAAAATCACGACGGACCCCACAGAAATACAAAGAATCATAAGAGAATATTATGAGAATCTATATGCTAACAAGCTGGAAAACATAGAAGAAATGGACAACTTCTTAGAAAAATACAACCTTCCAAGACTGACCAAGCAAGAAACAGAAAAACTAAACAGACCAATCACCAGCGATGAAATCGAATTGGTAATCAAAAAACTACCCAAGAACAAAACCCCTGGGCCTGATGGATTCACCTCTGAATTCTACCAGACATATAGAGAAGAAATAACACCGATTCTCCTTAAAGTTTTCCAAAAAATAGAAGAGGAGGGAATACTTCCAAACTCATTCTATGAAGCCAGCATCACTCTAATACCAAAACCGGGCAAAGACCTCACCAAAAAAGAAAATTACAGACCAATATCCCTGATGAACGTAGATGCAAAAATACTCAACAAAATATTAGCAAACCGAATTCAAAAATACATCAAGAGGATCATACACCATGATCAAGTGGGATTCATCCCAGGGATGCAAGGATGGTACAACATTCGAAAATCCATCAACATCATCCACCACATCAACAAAAAGAAGAACAAAAACCACATGATCATCTCCATAGATGCTGAAAAAGCATTTGACAAAATTCAGCATCCATTCCTGATTAAAACTCTCAACAAAATGGGTATAGAGGGCAAGTACCTCAACATCATAAAGGCTATATATGACAAACCTACAGCTAACATCATACTTAATGGCGAGACGCTGAGAGCTTTTCATCTAAGATCGGGAACAAGACAAGGATGCCCACTCTCTCCACTGTTATTCAACATAGTACTGGAGGTCCTAGCCACAGCAATCAGACAAAACAAAGACATACAAGGCATCCAGATTGGTAAAGAAGAAGTCAAATTGTCACTATTTGCAGATGACATGATACTGTACATAAAAAACCCTAAAGACTCCATTCCAAAACTACTAGAACTAATATCTGAATTCAGCAAAGTTGCAGGATACAAAATTAACACACAGAAATCTGTTGCTTTCCTATACACTAATGATGAACTAACAGAAAGAGAAATCAGAAAAACAATTCCATTCACAATTGCATCAAAAAGAATAAAATACCTAGGAATAAACCTAACGAAGGAAGTGAAAGACCTGTACTCTGAAAACTACAAGACACTCCTAAGAGAAATTAAAGAGGACACTAACAAATGGAAATGCATCCCATGCTCTTGGCTAGGAAGAATAAATATTGTCAAAATGGCTATACTACCTAAAGCAATCTACAGATTCAACTCAATCCCTATCAAACTACCAACAGCTTTCTTCAATGAACTGGAACAAATAATTCTAAAATTGATATGGAACCACAAAAGACCCCGAATAGCCAAAGCAATCCTGAGAAGGAGGAATAAAACAGGGGGAATTACACTCCCTGACTTCAAGCTCTACTACAAAGCCACAGTAATCAAGACAATTTGGTATTGGCACAAAACAGACCCACAGACCAGTGGAACAGAATAGAAAATCCAAACATTAACCCAAACATATACAGTCAATTAATATTTGATAAAAGTGCCTTGGATATACAATGGGGAGATGACAGCCTCTTCAGCAGCTGGTGTTGGAAAAACTGGACAGCTACATGTAAGAGAATGAAACTGGACTACTGTCTAGCCCCATACACAAAGGTAAACTCAAGGTGGATCAAAGACCTGAATGTAAGTCATGAAACCATAAAACTCTTAGAAAAAAACATAGGCAAAAATCTCTTGGACATAAACATGAGCAACTTCTTCATGAACATATCTCCCCGGGCAAGGGAAACAAAAGCAAAAATGAACAAGTGGGACTATATCAAGCTGAAAAGCTTCTGTACAGCAAAGGACACCATCAGTAGAACAAAAAGACATCCTACAGTATGGGAGAATATATTCATAAAAAACGTGTCTGATAAAGGGTTGACATCCAAAATACATAAAGAACTTATGCACCTTAACAAACAGAAAGCAAATAATCCAATTAAGAAATGGGCAGAGGACATGAATAGACACTTCTCCAAAGAAGAAATTCAGATGGCCAACAGGCACATGAAAAGATGCTCCACATCGCTAATCATCAGAGAAATGCAGATTAAAACCACAATGAGATATCACCTCACACCAGTGAGGATGGCCAACATCCAAAACACAAACAACAACAAATGTTGGCGAGGATGTGGAGAAAAGGGAACCCTCCTACACTGCTGGTGGGACTGCAAATTAGTTCAACCATTGTGGAAAGCAGTATGGAGGTTCCTCAAAAAACTCAAAATAGAAATACCATTTGACCCAGGAATTCCACTCCTAGGAATTTACCCTAAGAATGCAGCAGCCCAATTTGAAAAGGACAGATGCACCCCTATGTTTATCGCAGCACTATTTACAATAGCCAAGAAATGGAAGCAACCTAAGTGTCCATCAGTAGATGAATGGATAAAGAAGATGTGGTACATATACACAATGGAATATTATTCAGCCATAAGAAGAAAACAAATCCTACCATTTGCAACAACATGGATGGAGCTAGAGGGTATTATGCTCAGTGAAATAAGCCAAGCCGAAAAAGACAAGTATCAAATGATTTCACTCATATGTGGAGTATAAGAACAAAGAAAAAATACTGAAGGAACAAAACAGCAGCAGACTCACAGAACCCAAGAACGGACTAATAGTTACCAAAGGGAAAGGGACTGGGGAAAATGGGCGGGAAGGGAGGGATAAGAGGGAAAAAGGGGCATTACGATTAGCAGATGTAATGTTGGGGGGGCACGGGGAGGGCAGTACAACTCAGAGAAGACAAGTAGTGATTCTATAGCATCTCACTACGCTGATGGACAGTGACTGTAATGGGGTTGGTTGGGGGGACCTGATGAATGGGTAGTTTAATAACCGTAATATTGCACATGTAATTGTGTATTAATGATAATAAAATAAATTATATATATAAAAAAATGAGTGCCAGAGGGGAACCCTCCTACAGTGTTGGTGGAAATGTAAATTAGTTCAACCATTGTAGAAAGCAATATGGAGGTTCCTCAAAAAACTCAAAATAGAAATACCATTTGACCCAGGAATTCCACTCCTATGAATTTACCTGAAGAAAACAAGATCATAGATTCAAGAACACATATGCACCCCTATGTTTATCGCAGCACTATTTACAATAGCCAAGAGGTGGAAGCAACCTAAGTGTCCATCAGTAGATGAATGGATAAAGAAGAGGTGGTACATATACACAATGGAATATTATTCAGCCATAAGAAGAAAACAAATTCTACCATTTGCAACAACATGGATGGAGCTAGAGGTTATTATGCTCAGTGAAATAAGCCAGGCGGAGAAAGAGAAGTACCAAATGATTTCACTCATCTGTGGAGTATAAGAACAAAGCAAAACTGAAGGAACAAAACAGCAGCAGACTCAGACTCCAAGAAGGGGCTAGTGATTACCAAAGGGAAGGGGGTGGGGGAGGATGGGTGGGGACGAAGGGGTATTATGATTAGCACACATAAGATGGGGGGGGCCATGGGGAAGGCAGTATAGCACAGAGACAACAAATAGTGATTCTATAATGTTTTACCATGCTGATGGACAGTGACTGTTATGGGGTATGTGGTGGGGACTTGATAATGGGGGGAAGGTAGTAACCATAATGTTGTTCATGTGAAACCTGAGCATAAGATTGTATATCAATGATACCTTAATAAAAAAAATGAGTGCCAGAGGAAAAATAAATAGAAGGCCAAACTGTGATTTCGTTTGATGAGCTGAGTGCAAGTTTAGATAACAACTGATATGGACATAGTTGGCCTAGGAAGCAGTAAGATGGTCTCACAAAGGTTTGCATTCATTTTTACAACTGCGGTTAAGACTGGCTCGGAGATTTTAAGTTATTATCATTATACCAAGGACCTATATATGGGATTTGGTTGTCTCCTCAGTCAAATAACCTGTGTAACTTGAAGGATGAAATTTCTTGTTCCAAATTCAAAATAGTAATTATGTATGTTGCTGGGTCTATGAGTCCATTTATTAAGTATGTGTGTGTATGTGCATGTGTTTTGCTGACATTCCAGATGTACCAGGGTTTAGTTTGGTTTTGGAATTGGTGCCAGCTGCTTATTGGGTCCAGATAATCAGTTCAGAGTTATATGTAGGAAGTTAAGAGAATTCTTTTGTGAATTAAGTATAAACCATCATAGGAGCTGTTCGGTCCCATAATAATGTTAAAAAATGAAGGGAAAAAAGAATGTTTTCCTTTTCCTCAACATACAATTTTCCTGAATATTCTAGTTTTGGTGTGTAGGATTGAAGGAACAGAACTGGCTTGCTTGTCTTTCTGCTCCTTCCAAGACCCGCCCCACCCCACCCCACCCCCAGCCCTCTTCTGTTTTCTGATCTCCAAACATACTGAGGTTTTTAGTTTAGTTTTTTTAATCAGTTTTTACCTTATTTTTGTTGCAGAGAAGGGTTATCTGTCTACCTTTCCACTTCACAATCTTGATTGATCTCCTCCTTCCCCTAAAGCATTTGCTTTTCCAGGCATCCCTTTTCTATTCAGACCCTGTAATACACTAACTTCACCTAAACACATGCCTCTATTTCCCCCAGTGAAAGCCACTGAACAGGACTTCTCTTTCTGGTCATGATGTAGTAACAGGGACTGGATTTATCTCTCCACCTGAAACAGCTAGAAAACTGGAAACATATGTGAAATTACTCTGATAGGCTTTGGACTACAGGCCATGGAAGACATCGATCTCTAAGACAAGAAGACTGATTAGGGAAGCCCCATACTCACTCCAGCTTTCTGCCTGTGGTTACATCCTGGACCACAGTGTGGAGGAGGATTCCAGGCAGAGCACAGCAATCTCACCAGGAGAGGCAAAGATGGAAGTTGGAGGCAGAGGCAGCTGTGTGGCAGAGTTCTGAAGAGGACTGAGCTAGCAGAAACAGAACTCCAGAAATATGTGTTAGGGGTCTCCTTGGGCCTCTGTTGAATACTAAAATGTGAATTTGTAGAGTGAAACTCCAAAAGATTGGGTAAAGAGGGCTGGGGAGCTGTGAGTTACACTGTTCCAGGAACTCTTCCAATGCTGGGAATTGTTTAGGCTTCCTACAGCTAGTGGGGAGAGTTCTCATTGATTCAGTATTCAGCAGAGACTCCAGAAAGGCCACAGCTTAATAGCAGGTTTAAAGTATCCCTCACCTAAGTACTACTCTCTATCTGACATAACAAAGCTTAAAAATAAGCTTTAAAAGGACAAAACTGAACCACAAATGAGTTCATGGCATGTCAGAACAAAGCTGAATGCTCTTTAAAGAGACAACACAATCCATACAATCAGTGACCTCAGATCCACGATGTCCAGCATCCAACCGAAAATTGGTAGACATTCCAAGAAGCAGGAATGTAGAGTCTTTTGTCAGGAGGCAATAAGTCAACAGAAACATAATCAGAAAGTACAGAATGATGAAATTAGCCAACAGGGATTTAAAGCAGCTATTATAAAGAAGCTTATTTATTTAAGAAAAAACTGGTGAGGAGAGAAATGGAAGATATTTTTTAAGAAAGAATGGGACCTCTAGAACCGAACAATACAATATTTGAAATAAAAATTTCACTTTCTGTAATTAAAATCAAGTAAGACACTGCAGAAGAAAACATTAGTTAACTTGAAGACATAGCAAGAGTAAGTATCCAAAATGGAGCAGAGAGGGGGGAAAATTAATTAAGAAAACAAAATAACAGAATGAGACAATATGAAATAGTTTGATATACATGTAATTGGACTTCCAAGAGGTGGTTTGGTGGAGGAAGGAAGAACAGAAAACATTTTTGAACAAATAACAGCAGAAACTTTTCAAAATTTGATGAAAACTAAGATCAGATGCAAGAAGCTCAATGAACCCCAAGCACAATAAACACAAAGAAAAACACACCCAGATAATCATGGTCCAATTTCTGAAAATCAGTGATCAAGAGAAACTTAACAGACAGAAACAAAAGACACATTACATTATATACAGAGAAATAAGCCTAGCAATAGCTGCATCCTTCTTGTCAGAAACTGGAAGACAATGGAAAGACATCTTTAAAGGACAGTCCATGTAGAATTAGGTGACCAGAAAATACCTTTCACAAATGAAGGAAAAAATGAAGGCAGTTTTATACAAACAAAAGCTGAGAAACTCTGTTGCCCTCAGATTAATAAAATTAAGTTTATAAATATAAATACATTTATAAAATATTTATTTAAAACTATTTTAAAAATTAAAAAATTTTAAATAGGACATATTAAAGGAAGTTTTTAGGGTGGACATAAATGGTATAAAGGAATTAAGAGTATTAGAAATGGTAAATATTTTTCTAAACTGACTTTTAAATTCTTTGAAAGACAATTTACTGTTTAAAAAATATATTAGTGCACCATGGGGTTCATAAAATATTTAGACATGAGTGTACCTAGGGCATATGGAGGTCATCACATGCCTCTGTTTCCAATCCAGAATTTACATATAAAAAATATCCTGGAATAGAGAGAATAGGGCTCATTGTTCTCTAAATCTGGAGCTTTGCTATGGAGTGTTCATTAAATTTTTGTTCATTGACTACATGTATTTAAGAAAAATGGGATGTCCATAAGCATAGTTTTCTGTGTTGTGTATAAGATTATACAGGAAGATATATCAGTTAGTTGTGAACAACTGCCTGTGCTTTGACTGTTTATTCATTCAGCAAATATTAAGTACCTACTCTTTGTGTGTCTTGACACTGGGCCCTTGGGATTCAACAGTAAGTGGGACAGACAGGCTTGTAGTTTACAGTTGTGTGGAGGAGCCTGACATGCATTAAGCATGGGATTACAGTGTGCCAAGTGCCACATCTTGGGGCTGCTGAGGCCCAGGGTACTGGAGAAGGACACAGGTGTGACCCTGCCTCTTTTCCAGGGAGGAACCTGGCCTGTCTACTGTTTCAACCTCTTGCAGGTAGGGCAGCTGAGTGTGATTGCCATACAGAAGGCAAAATGAATAAATGCTCACAGATGGAGTACCAACATCCATCCCATGCCTGTGTCAACAAACACAAACACTTTAGACTCTGTGTTAGGCTTGGGGGTGAAATGAGAAGGCACACACACGCAAAAGATCCCATGCCTGTGGTGCTCACTGTGGAGGTCTAGCAAGACTCAACCCAGCTTTGCCTCAACTCCCCAGAACATTCTGTCTCCCCTCATACACACTGTTTGGGGCACCCTGGGAAGGCCTCTCTCTCTTCCCATTAAGGCATCAGGTAGAGACTGGCTTCCTGAGGGGGCAAGCCTACCCTCACCATGGTTTGCTCTGAAGGTGCAAAGTTTCCTCAGAAAGGGCTGGAGAGTGGGCACAGGCTGGCTCCTCATTCATGCTCAGCCTTGTGCTTGGGGCAAAGGGCTTAAAGCCAGAGACATGAGTAAAATTGTAAATTAGAGTGTTTAAAATGACAACAGTATGCAGGAGGTAATAGGTGGAGGTGGGGTGGAGCAACAGGAGTAAAAATCCATACACAGAAAAAAGGAAAACTGCAGAGGGGCCAACAGAGGAGACAGTGTCAAGAAGGAAGAGGTCACTGGAACTGGAAGAGTCAAGCACTCAAAGAGGCTGAGTTCTGAGAAGACCTCATCGGATCTGATGAGTTGAAAAAAATGGAAAAACTAAGCCAGATTTTTGAAGATTCGGGGGCTGTTAAAAAAACAAAACAGTAAAGATAGCCTGTTCTTTATAGGAATTTGGTTGTGACTGGAAGGAGAAGAAGCAGAGAATGTTACTAAAAAAAAGGAGACTCAATATGAGCCAGAGGAAATATAGTTCAAAGGAGAGGAAGTACTTCTACTGGTGGTCAAGACAGAGTAACAAAGAGTAGGTTCACACACACATACACTCCATCCAAAGGACCTACACAGCTGGATGGAATGTACAGAGCAATGGCCTTCAGAAACTGGACACCAGGCAGCATAGGACAGTGATCCTTAAGAGAGAAGAAACAAAAAAGATGAGCCCTTAGACTAATCCAGCTCATTTTCTGGAAGTCAAAGCTATAGTGCAAGGAGGGGGAATCCAGGCAGAAACCAGCAGTCTCCCAGGTGAGAGATGAAAAAATTAGAAAAGAAAAATGCCACAAAACAATGACCTTTCCTTCTACATTCATAAACTTGAAAGAGGAGAACAAATGAAACCCAAAGCTATCATAAGAAAAGAAATATTATAAATAAGACAAGGAATCCATGAAATAGAATTGACAGAATCTAAGAGAGACTGTCAATGAAAGCAAAAGCTGGTTATTAAAAAAGATAAATAAGGCTGAGAAATCTCCACATAACAGAAAAAAAAGAGAGAAGACACAAACTATCAACATCAGGAATGACAGAAATGACATAAATACAGATCCTACAGATATTAAAAGGATAATAAGAACATACTATGAACAACTTTATGTCAATAAATTTGATCTTAAAATAATTCATTGAATTTCACAAACTACCAACATTCACCCTGAATATCCTACACCTACTTAAGAATAAAATTTTTTATTAAAAACTTCCCATAAAGAAAACACCAGGCTCATACAGTATTGCTATTGAATTCCATCAAACATTTAAAAAGGAAATAATACCAATTCTCAGCCAGAAAATAGAAGGGAACACTTAACTCCTTTCATGAGGCCAGGATTACTTTATTACCAAAATCAGTAACAGTACATGAAAATAAAACTACAGTCCAATATTTTTACGAGCATAGACATAAAAATCCTAAACAAAAATATTAGCAAACAAAATCTAACAATACATCAAAAAAATAATACCTTGTGACCAAGTGGGATTTATCACAAGAATGCAAGGTTGGTTCAACATTTCAAAATCAATCAATGTAATTATCATATTAATAAGCAAAACAAAAAACCCTACACAGTTATATAATTGATGCATAAGAAGCACTTAACAATATTTAACATTCATTCATGATGAAAACACTCCAATATAAAAATAGTAGGACTTTCTTAGCCTGATATAGGGCATTCACCAAAAAAGCCTACAGCTAGTGTTACACTTAATAGTGAAAGACTTAATGCTTCCCTCTACAAAGGCAAGGATGTCCACTCCCACTCCTTTTTTTCAGTATGATACTAGAAGTTCTAGTCAGCACAATGAGACCAGGAAAACAAATAAAATGCATGTGGATTAGAAAGGAAAACATAAAAATTTACCTATTCACTAATGACAGTACTGTTTACATAGAAAATCCTCAGGAATCTGCAAAAAAAGTTCCTAAGAGCAATAAGTGAGTTTAGCAATATAGTAGGATACCCAGTCAACATATCATATTCCTAGTAAAAAAAAAACTTGAAAGAAATTTTTTAATGGTTCCATTTACAATAACTTTGAAAAGTTAAAAACCTGGGTATAAATATATATAAAACATATAAAACTAAAAGCTGCAAAATGTTGGAGATATACTGTGCTCGTTGATTGGAAGTCTCAACATAATTAAAATGTCAATTTTCCCCAAACTGATCTATGGATTTAATGCAATTCCAATCAAAACACAAGCATAATTTTTTGAAGATACAAACAAGCTGCTTCTAAAATGTACACAAAAGGCAAAAAAAGAAAAAGAAAAGAAAAGATAAATAGCCAAAACTATTTTGCAAAAGAAAGACAGACTTGGAGGACTCACACTACCTAACTTTAAAGCTTACTATAAGGCGGCAGGAATCAAAATAGTGTACTATTCATGAAAGGTTAGATATGGAGATCAATGGAAGAAAAACAAAGATTTTAGAAACAGACCCTCACAAATATGGTCAGTTTTTTTTTGCCAGTGATGCAAATGCAATTCAATGCAAAAAAAAAAAGATGCTCTTTTCAACAAATAGTGTTGGAGCATTTAGGCATTCCAGATACAAGCAAACCTGGGCCTGTACTTCATAGTTTAAACAAAAATTCATTCAAAATATCATATATCTAAAAGTAAAATGTAAAACTATCAATCTTTAAGAGGAAAACACAGGTTGTAACCTAAACTTGGCAAAGAGTTCTTAGAATATAAAAAGGATGATCAATAAACCAAAAACTGTTGATAAATTGTACTTAAATATTGAAAGAAACCATTGTATGAACGAAAAAATTAAGCTACAGACTGGAAGAAAATGTAATCACATACTCAACAAACTCATCAGATTGTATCCAGAATATGCAAAGAACTCTCAAAATTCAACAATAAGAAAAAAAAATGGTGGGAAATAGGCAACACATTTGAAGACATTTCAGTAAGGAAGATACATAGATAGCAAATAAATACATGAGAAGATGTTAACATCATTAGTTCCTGGGGAAATGCAAATTAAAGCCACAGTGAGATACCACTGCTCACCTATTAAAATGGCTAAGGTAAAAAAGACTGACAATACCAAGTGTTCATGAGGATGTGGAGGGACTGGAACTCTCATACACTATTGGTGGTATATTAAATTGTACAGACACTCTGGGAAATGATTTGGCAATTTCTTTAAAAGAAACATTGACATACACTGTTATCCAGTCATTCAACAACTAGAAATTTTCCTGAAGAGATGGGACATTTGTCTATACAAAGACTTACACAGGATGTTCATGGTAGATTTATTTGTTACTGCCCCAAACAGTAAGCAACTCAAATGTCCATCAACAGGTGAGTGGATGAACAAATTGTCCTAGATCCATAAAATGGAATACTACTATGCAATGAAAAGGAATGAATTCCTGATAGAGATATCAAAATGGATGAATCTCAAAATAATTGTGCTGAACAAAAAAAGCCAGAAGGGAAAAAAAAGAATGCCACTGTATGATTCCATCTTTATAGAAATCCTAGAAAATGCAAACTAACCTTTAAGTGACAAAGCAGATCCATTCTTGTAGGGACCAAATGGGAGGTAGGAAGGAGGGAGGCATTACAATGGGGCATGAGGACACTTTTGGGGGATGCCTATATTCATTATCTCAACTGTGATGATGGTTTCATGGATGTATACAAGGTAAAATCCATCAAATTGTATCTTATAATAGAAAGGGAGGGAGGAATCCCTGTCTTTATTAAAGATCCCTATAAATCTGAGCCATAGTCCCACTGGATTGTGGGAAATTCAATCTCATCCAGTGCCAGCCTCACCCTGAGGGCTGTGCAAGAATCTAGGAGGTGCCCCCAAACAAACCCTCTTGCCCCACCCCCATCCCACCCCACCCCCAGAGCATGGCATCTCCCTCCCCCAGAATCAGTCCTCTGTTCCCACCCTGCGCAGTTCAGCCCCAAGGTGAAGGTCACTGGTCTTATTTACCAAATAGAATTTGTGGAAGATGCTGAGAACTGAAAAATTCCCACTGACTCTGGCAAGACCTTAACTCCCAACTGTTCCTCTCCTTTCCAAATGCTAAACCCAGAGTCAGCAAATCATGGCCCAGGGGCTCCCTGCGTCCTCTCTGGATTAACACACCTCTGTTTCCCCATACCTTGAGAATTTGAACAGTGTCTAACTAATTATCTGAGCAAGGTGAACTCTGATTGATTTCCACAACCTACCTATAAACCTCTGAGTGCCTGGCTCCCTATAGAACATTCTGAGGCTCCTCTCACTTTGCAACATCTTAATACAGGCTTAAACCAATGGGGATTGAAGGATTATTCCTCTCTTTCCACAGTCTGCATGTGATGTTCCTTCTAAGCCCAGAAACATAAGTATCCGTCCCAAGAGGAAATCGGTCTCACCAGGGGCCTGGGGACATGTCCCTAACCTGGAATACTGTCAGGGCAGCTTAGCTCAAGGCCCAGCCCTGGCCGCCTCACACCCACCTGGCCCACCCTGTCACCGTGTCTCCACAGGCTGATTCAGCTAAAAGGCACTTTTTACTCTGGGCTACCAGAGTCTCAGAGCCAAGGGACACAGCAACAGAGTTTGCCCTGAAGACATTTCTCAGCTTTTATAATGCTACTTAAACCAGAGCCACTGGCATTGAGGGTCCTTTAGTGCTTGTTTTTCACAGACCCAGCTCATCACAGTCCTGGCTTGAGGTTTCTTGATGTCTGTGCTTCTGCAGCTTCCTCCACTGCACACAGAAGGCAGTTACTTCCAGTTCCTCTGGGTCTGGGGAAGGTTGTCTCAAGCCCTGGAGGAGAGAGAGGTTATTAAGAGTCCAGGAAGGATGTGGTGCTACTCTCCCAGTGTCAGCTGATTGGAGCACTTTCCTAGGGGATCCTGCTGGGTGAGGTTCTAGCCCTAATTTAAGAGAGATCATGAAATCATTTGGAGAAGTCCTCTGAGTTGGAGCCCACTCATTCTGAAAGGAGAAGCACAACAGAGCAAAAGGTCTTATGTTTGTCACCACTGAATGTTCTCGGAGTGTGACCAATTAAACATTTTCTCGACCCCACATTCTGCCTCCTTTTGGATCTTGCTTTATGCAAACTATCCACTGGTCTTTGGCCAACAGCCTCCACAGAGACAGGACACAGGCGCACTCTGCAGCCCTCAGCCTCACTCCCAGGTTCTCTGGCTCTCAAAAGGCCTGGAGATTGGGCTGTGGGGACTGGCCCTGCCTTGGGAGGTACAGCAGGATCAGCAGGAGACTGACTGCGGCCATGACATCAGGGAGGAAGGCACAGTTCCACAGGGGCCAGGCCTGAGCTTCCTCTCGGCCTTCTTTATAGTTAAGAAGTTCTGGAACTTCTAGCAAAAATATGCACATTTCCAAATGTTTTTCACTGAGCGTAGCTATTCTTTTTTTTTTTTTTAGTTTAGTTTGATATCATTAATCTACAATTAAATGAGTAATATTATGGTGATTACACTACCCCCTTCATCAGGTTCCCCCCCCCAACCCCATTGCAGTCACTGTCCATCAGCGTAGTGAGATGCCATAGTGAGCGTATCTATTCTATATACTCTTTGAGCTTAACTGGTACAAAGTCTCCTAAACTTGAAATGAAAATGCTCATTCTATATAAACATGAGCAACTTTTTTCTGAATGCATCTCCTCAAGCAAGGGAAACAAAAGCAAAAATGAACACATGGGACTACATCAAACTAAAAAGCTTCTGTACAGCAAAGGACACCATCAACAGAACAAAAAGGCATCCTACAGTGTGGGAGAATATATTTGTAAACGACATATCTGACAAGGGGTTAACATCTAAAATATATAAAGAACTCACACCCCTCAACACCCAAAAAGCAAATAACCCGATTAAAAAATGGGTGGAGGATATGAACAGACAATTCTCACAGAAGAAATTCGGATGGCCAAGAGGCACATGAAAAGATGCTCCACATCGCTAATTATCAGGGAAATACAAATAAAAACCACAATGAGATATCAACTCACACCAGTTAGGATGGCCAGTATCGAAAAGACTAAGAACAACAAATGCTGGTGAGGATGTGGAGAAAGGGGAACCCTCCTACACTGCTGGTGGGAATGTAAATTAGTTCAACCATTGTGGAAAGCAATATGGAGGTTCCTCAAAAAACTCAAAATAGAAATACCATTTGACCCAGGAATTCCACTCCTAGGAATTTACCCAAAGAATATAATTTGTCAGATTCAAAAAGACATATGCACCCCTATGTTTATTGCAGCACTATTTACAATAGACAAGAGATGGAAGCAACCTAAGTGTCCATCAGTAGATGAGTGGATAAAGAAGATGCAGTACATATACACAATGGAATACTATTCAGCCATAAGAAGAAAACAAATTCTACCATTTGCAACAACATGGATGGAGATGGAGGGTATTATGCTCAGTGAAATAAGCCAGGTGGAGAAAGACAAGTATCAAATGATTTCACCCATCTGTGGAGCATAAGAACAAAGCAAAACTGAAGGAACGAAATAGCAGCAGACTCACATACTCCAAGAAGGGATTAGTGGTTACCAAAGGGAAAGGGGTGGGGAGGGTGGGTGGAGAGAGAGGGAGAAGGGGATTAAGGGGCATTATAATTAGCACTATATAGGGAGGTCATAGGGAAGGCAGTATAGCACAGAGAAGACATGTAATGACTCTCTAGCATCTTACTATGCTGATGGAGAGTGATTGCAATGGGGTGGGTGGGGACTTGATAATATGGGTGAATGTTGAAACCACAATGTTATTCATGTGAAACCTTCATAAGATTATAGATCAATGATATCTTAATTTTAAAAATTGGGGGAGGTTTGGGGAAGAATTCTGCATAGAGCCTCCATCTTACCTGGCACTAGTCTCACTATTAAAAATGATCCTTTGGCTTTCCCTTTGTCATTTCCCTTTAAGTGTACATTTCCCCAGCGAACTCCGTGAGGTGGAGGGTGTGCATATTCCTGGGCCCTCAGCCAGCAGCACTGCCAGTACCCAAGTCCACTGTAAATTAGAATACCTGAAGTGTTTGGAAAGAAAGTGGGGGCGAGCAAGTGGTAACCACTTTGACTGCTGACCTAATGACCTTGGGGTAACAGTTTCAGTGAAGTACAATGTACTTCATCCCCAGAATGAACTATATTTTATCTTAGCCAAAAAACCAGGATCTCCTGAAACTTCTCTGAAGGCTTCAAGACCAGCCATTCCTGGTGATTCTGCCTGGGAGAATTGGGCCAGCTTTGGGAGGAGGGACAGGACAATGAAAAGTGAGTCTCAGGTGTGGCGGGGGCTGCTGGGTGTGGCTTTGCAGTCACCTAACCATCCATCCTCCTCTTCTGTACCCCTCTCTCACATCTAGAATGAAAAAGTGAGACCCCATGTGGCCCAGCCATGGATTTAGGAGCCAGTAGTGCCCAGCAGATCTACTCGAGAAGGAGTTTCTAAATGGCTTTTGGGACCATCCTATCTCTTCCTTTCTCCACACACTCCGTAAAGGGACTTCTTTTATTTATTTTTGCAATGATGTTAAACAATGCTTAACTGAATTGAATCAAGAAGAGAGCAAGAAAAAAAAAAAAAAGAAGAGAGCAAGAGAATTAGAACAGGTGATTGAAGCTGGCCCCTAAAAGCCAGAGGAATGCAGCTCCCTTCCCCTGCAGGCTATTGCTGGCTGTGAATGGCTATCCTTCAGGAGGTTGTAGCCCTGTTACTTCTATTTTGGGGAATTTAAAAAAGTGTAAATGGTTCCTTCAGCTCATCCTTCTGGAGGATGAATGAGTCCTTGATTTTACTAAATTGATGCTTTACTAAATCTGGCAAAATATCTTCCCTGGTGGAATAAGACAAAGCCTTAGTGATTGAGCCCAAAAGAGGAGGGGAAGTGAGAGGTAAGGCAAACTCATGATACACCCAGAGAGGGAAAGAAGAGAGCATGTGCAAATGCAAAGTGCCCAACATACTGAGTATGACCTTTCCTGGGGGCTGCCCAGGCTGTCCCTGCTCTGGCAGGGCAGCAGCTGCAGCCCTGTTTGCCCACGGTGCCCAGTTCTCCCACCACCACAGCCAAGTACCACCATGCATCCTCTCCTCCCATCTCCTGGGGAGTCTGGGTGATTCTGTTCCCACCGACCATGCTGCCATCCTCCCAGAGAGGCTGATTCAGCTCAGCGTGTGCCAGGCTGGACAGCGGGAGTAGCTGGAAGGTGCGCTGTGGCCCTGCTGCGTAAAGGGACAGGGGAGAAATGATGATATTCCTGATGCTCGGACCTTTAGCCTTTACAGTGCGATGTTAATGGCCTTTTAATCATTTTTAAACAAGGGTGGGAATCAAGAGGTTTTCCTGATACCCCTGTGCGAGCAGCTCTTTGACAACCTCCTCCAAGTAGGAAGAAGGGGAAACAGGGAAACCCTAGTTCTCTGTGTGCCACTCAGCCAGTACTTGCATAAACTAAAAGCTGCCATACTCAGGTCCCAGTGTAGTTAAAATACCAGTTTCTTTCCCACCGTGAATTTTCAGGCTTTATATGGGAGAAGGGAGAAAGTACAGCTTCTTGAAGAAATTCAGGAATCCTAGAATGTTCTAACTTTGGGAACCCAAACACTTTCACATCAATTATTGTATATGAAAAGACTTTACAGCACGGTATGAATGATTATGATTTTCCCCTCATTACCTTGATTGTTATTTTCTAGGGAGAAAAAGACATCCTGACCTCCAGAAGTGGGCAGGGCACCCCGCTCCACCCCTACCATGAGGGGGTTGCCCCAACTTTGAACGTCCTCTGCACCTGTAGGCTGTCTTTAGCATCCTCACAAGAATTCGAAACCACTGATCACACACCTGCAATGCACCAGAAACTGCTCAGCTTGAAGGATCTAAAGGCAGGTGAGACAGTCCTTGGACTTCTTAGTGTCCGTGTTTAGGCTTCCTGTGTGAGTGCATACTGAGAAATCACCTGGCTTTGCTATCACTTTTGTGTTACTTCTTCAATTAAGAGTCCCCTGCCTTCTGAAAACTGTTTTTTGGCCTTGTTTTGGACAGCTGGGGTGTCCCCTGAATGCTAAAGCCTTTTCTGGAGAGGGACCAAATTACACTGACTCCCAGCAGGCTGCCCAGATGGTGCAAAGGGGAGAGAAGTCAGCTGAGACTAAGACTCAACTGCAGTGACTGAAAACAAGGGAGAAAAGGGCAAAGAAGCGATTTGGTGGTCCTTGAGCCAAGGGTTAGGAAACTAGGAAATACTCCTTGCAACTCATGTCTCATATTCCACTTACAGGGACCTTACTTAAGTACCCAAAGCTAGAAGTGTCTCCAGGCTTTTCAGTGAAGAAAGAGGCCTAGGATTTTTGTTGGCGATTCCTATAGCTGGGATGAAGAAGTCCCAGGCTGTGACAGACAAGGGCCTGGAAGATGCATGAGCCCCTTTGCAAGGCCATGTCCTCCCTCAGCAGGCTCTGGCAGGGGCTCAGGGATGGAGGTGCTGCTCTGGGCTGTCTGGAGGCTGTGTCTCTGAGGAAACACAGAGGAGTGCTGTCAGTCAGGCGAGCCACTGTCCCTTGGGGCAGTGGGAAGACTTCACCAAGGTCCATAATTGTAGCCACTACTTACAGGACACTCACTATATGCCTGGCAAATGCAAGTACTTCACCCGAATGCGCTCCTTAATCCCCCACTAGGAAAGTGCCAGTGTTCCCCTTTTCTGGACTAGGATCTTGACATCCAAAATAGGTGGGAAGCTTCTCTGAGGTCTCAGAGCCAAGAAATGGTAGTGTCAGGCGCAGCCCAAGCAGTGTGATTCCTGGTTTCAGACTCAACAGCTGCACAATGCTGCCCGCCAGGTGGGAGTTACATACACGGGCACCAAGGCAGCTTTTTCTGGAACCTGGCAGTGGGTTTGGGTGGGGTCGGGGACTGGGGGAGGAAAGATACTGACTTCCTACCGTGTCTAGGTCAGCTGCCCGTGTCCAAGTGATGGCTGGATCGGCAGTGCAGGTCCTGCTAAGCTCTCTGGGCCGTCTCCTGGGGTGATATTTTGAGAACCCACATTGCCCACTGCAGCTGCTCCTGAAGCTCCCTCCCCATGGTGGAGCTGGGGCTGGGCAAGGTCCTGTCTGTCACTGGGCTTCAAGCACTGGGTCAAGGGTCTCCAAGCTTTGGTGTGACCACCTTTCCAGGCCTGGAGCTGGGCCACAGCATGGTGGGCCTTGGCTGCCCACCCCCACTGCAGCCAGTCCAGGATGTGCATTCCCCTCTCCTCTGGGTGCTGTCGGAGCACAGGGACCCTCTGGGCCACCTTTCTGGTGAGGACAAGAATGTCCCCCAGAGCCACAAGAAAGTCTTTCTGGCAGGGCTCAGACTCCTGACCTCCTGCCACAATTCCCTGCACAGCTTGGATGCCAGACCCCATTCTTTCCAGGGAGCTTTCCAGCCTGGTTTGGGGGTCTTTGCAGGCAGAGAACCTTGGGAAGAAGGCATCTAGGAAGGCAGGTTCATAGTCAGCACTGATGCTGCTGAGGTGGCTGGTCAGGGCCTTGGCTCAAAGGGTGCGCTCCAAGCAGAGGAGTTCAAAGCACATGGACCGGCTGGTAGACGGCTAGGGGAGGAGGCCGGGATCTGCGCCACATCCAGCAGGGCACCCATGAGCACGTGCACTTCCCTGCGCAGAAGGGAGACCTCACCCTTTATTTGGTCATGCCTGCACAGTAGGCCAGACAGCCTGGCAGCCTCTTGCAGCCTCTGAGAAACATCAGTTACCTGAGCCAGCCCTTCCTGCAGCCTCTGCTGTCCTTCATGGCCTGTCTCAGGGGCAGTAGGAAGAGGCCTCGTGGCCTGCTGAGCTTCTCCAAGCGCTGGAGCAGGTCTTGGACAGCCGCTGACCACAGAAGGCAGTTGTTCTCAATGCTCTCCTCCCACAACTCGTGGAAGCCATCAGAGGCCAGAGCCATGTCCAAAAGCTGTTTAGCGTGGGTCTCCACCTCCTCCAATCTGCCCTGCATTTGTAAATGTGCTTCTCGATGCCCAGTTGAATTAGGGTCCTTGTTACCCAAATCCACAGGCTCACTTTGGCTGCTAGTTGAACCATTGAGGCTAAATTCTGCTGCAGCTCCATGAACATGACTATGCTCCCTGGAAGATCAGCTTCTGGGTTGTGACATAATAGTTGTTGACATAGAGGGTCCCCGTCACCAGCATGGCTACCAAGGCCTGCCTGGTTTCCCTGGTTCTCCCAGGCAGCTGGAGAGCCACTTACAGAAGCCTGCCAGTTCTGGCAGTTACGCAATATGCCATCTCCCTTGCTAGGTCAATAATAGAAGATGCCAGGGTTGGGCTTTCTTGGAGTCCGGTCGTCCTCTCTAACTCCAGCAGTCCCGCCCCAGCTGAGGTGTCTTGAGCTGCATCCACATTCTGCTCCTGCAGGCTGGTGCTAGCTGAGGTCACTGCCTGGTGGCTCTGCCTCTGCAGCAAGGGTGTGTTTGCTAGTGGCAGGGTATGGCATGGCCCCCCACGTGGAATCAGGGGTGGGAAAGAATGTCCCTCAGTGGAGAGGAGGTCCCTGGGTCCCTTTTCCCCAACTCAGGGCTTGGTCCTGAGGGGGCTGAGGATATCTGGGTGCTTAGTCCTGACCAGCCCCTGTTGGACGCTCTGAGCCAAATAGATCACATGTTTGGCCAAGGTTAAAACTGCCTCTGTGTCCTGAGGGCTGTGCCCACCTGGACAGCCCTGGGCAGCAGCCCTCGGACCCAGGGAAGACTGCTGCAGCTGCTGGGTAAGGACTCTCAGGCTGTTCCGGAAAATGGGATCTCCATGTCGGTCCCCACACCTGCTCACCACCCGCACCACAAGCCGGGAGAGCTCTCCAGACTCTCCACCCCTCCCCGCCCGTGTGAAGCAGTCCAAGTGCTCGGTCATTTCCCGAGCGGACGCGCTCAGGGACTCGGGAATGTGGAGAACATCGTCCAGCCGGGCCGGGAGGCCCTCACAGGCCCTGGCGCACGGCCGCAGCAGCCCAGGCCGGGGGCTTGGGGAGAGAAGCCGGCACGCCGTGGCCGCAGGTCCCCCACTGCCCGCCGCTGAGGCTGCCCGTCGCGGCCCGTTGTGGTCAGTGGCAGCGAAGTGGGGCCAAACGAGCCCCTCGGCGCGCCCGGCCGCGGAGAGCGGGAGGAGGGACTGCAGATTCTTCGGGGCCCAAGCCTGGGCCCGGCGCGGGCAGCCGGCTGGGGACGTCCCCCGGGGACCCGGCACCCCAGCCCGCGGCCTCCAGGCGCAGGGCCTCCCGGGGCGGCAGGGCAGCGGCACCTCGCCAGCCACAGCGACCGCCCCGCCACCTCCCGTCCGTCCCGTCTCCTGACGCCCAGGCCCGAGTCGGTAGCACGTCAGGCCGAAGGAAAAAGGTCACCTACGGCTGACGTGGGCAGAAAATAATCGGCTTAGCTGAAAATATCCGGCCTCGTAAATGGGAGCCGCGACCAAAGTGGAGCCCGATTTGGAGTCGGAGCGCCCACCGGCAGTCCGGAAAAGGGGCCGTCCGCGGTGGGGACCGACGAGGGAAGGGACGAGTGCGGAGGAGCACAGGAAGGCCTTCCGTCGGGGGAGGACGATGCGGCCTCCGGAACGGCCTGTCCGGGAAGTGCCTTTGCCATCCTTGCTGCCTCTGCTCCCTTGGACGGCTCTAGAGGGCGCCCTGTGCACAGCCCGTGCCCCAGCACTTCCGGAGACCTGCTCTTCTTCGCCCTCCTCCCAAGCTCGGGCCCAAGCCCTCTGGCTCTGCCTCTCTCAGCTCCTCACTTTCAGTCTTCCTTTAATGAAGATCTGTTAAATCACAAAGATCCCCCCTCCCCGCAATTATTCACACTACTAAAGGTTTAATGATAACCATTAATTGATAGTATTTGATAATATTTAAGGCATATAGATTCTAACAGAGAGAAATGTTGCAACCTAAAAGAATTGTGCCATATGGTAGAATGTGAGGATGGAAAATGGGGAGTGTTTGGAAGCCCAGGGGTTATCCTGGCCCCCTGAAGGGGACCCTGCCCGCTGTGGGCCAAAGCAGCACAGCTTTCATTTCAGAGCCACGTTTGCCAAGAGGCTGAGACTTGCAGAGGTTTCAGTAGACGCTGCCTCCTAGCTCCGGGCCACCAGCTGGGTGGGAAATGAACCCTTCTGTGACACCGTTTATTAGGGGGCCACTCGTGGGCTTAGGATCCTAGACTCTAACTCAGTATGTCAGTACCTGGCTTGCCATGGCAGCGCCCACATTCAGCATTGGTTAAATTGGTAATGAACTCTGGCAGAAACGTAGGCAGGTTTCTCCCTCTAGGGCAGGTGTCCACTGTGGGAATGGCAGGCCACACCCATGCTTCCCAGCAATGAGCTCTGTTCAGACCACCCAGCTAGCCAGCTCTGCCTTCAACCTCAGAATCTGCTGAGCTGTGGTCACTAGCTCCTCCTGGAGGTGCTGACTCTCTGGCTGAAGATGGAGCTTCTGGGCTACCAGCACCATGTTCCTTCCAGGCAGGATCAGAGACTCAGCCACAGGCCCCATTTCCTCCTGGAGCCACTCCTCCTCAGAGTCTCCTGCCAGCCTGGACTGAAACGTGTTCAGTCAGCATTTACTAACACATCCATGAAGGTAACGTCACAAAAAAGGAACATGCTCGTAAGGAAATTCGGAGACCTGGACTTTACAGAGCACTGCGAAGCCATTAAAATGGTGCCATGGGGCTGTATGTGTGGCGATGAAAGCCTCTCCAAGACATAGTGTTGAGTAAATAAAGCCAAATTACAGAATAGCATGTACGGAAAGATCTCATTTGTTTTCAGTTTGTGCAGATCTACATGGAGAACTGTCTAGAAGGATAATCAGCAAACTGTGATTATATCTTTCTGGCGTTTTAAAATCTGCTTTGTTCCCTTTTGAATTGGTCTCATTTTCCCTGCAATGAACCCGTATAATTACTACAAAAAACAAAAACCTCTTTTTATATGAGGGAAATATCTAGAATCTCATTTCAATCCATATTATCAAGAGGAGAGGTTTTGTACTACAAAAAACAGTTTCCATGAACATGGATATCCACAGTGTGGCTAAAGTGGGGTTCCTATGGCCAGGATCCTCACTGAACCTAAATGTAACTGGCCTGTTGCTATGCTACCGCTTCCATACCTTTAGGCAATAAGACATTATTGTGTTAATGTAAGGAGTTCCGCCCAGGGCTCAGCCGGAGACTGGGTGGCGGGGCTGGAAGGTGGTAGGGAAGCGGAGCGGAGGCTGGAGTGGTGGTAGCACCGAGGGACTGACCTGCCACCTCGAAATAAAGTTGGGTATAACCTTTTCACCCCAAGAACCCTTTGCTGTAAATCTCTTTGGCCACAGTGAATCTATAGCAAACTTTCCTGGAGCTGAAACTCATTTGCAAGACAATTGGCGAAGTCGGCAGGGTTCATTGTTGACCAAGGAAAAAGACAAGCTGCCCTTATGGGAGGCGTACTTCAGCCGGTTGCCCCGGTGAATGGGGAGACAGTGGATTGTCCCCCAATGGGTATGTAGTCTGAGGTGGCTTGCCTTCTAGAGGACTGGGCCCCACCCCAGGACTGGAGGCAAGTGGAGGTGACACCTGAGGCTGTAGGGGTGGCCCTTCGTATAGTAAGTAGATCCTTTGAGAAGCAGAGTGCCCGTGAGGCAGCGGGGACTGTGGGTTGGCTGCTTCTCACAGTATTAAAAAGGTCTACAGAGGAGACCCAAGAAATGGCGGCACGAGAACGCGAGCTGCAAACTTCTGTGGATTTCCTAAGGAGGGAAATGGCATTGATGCGGAAGGCGGCACAAGAACATGAGCTGCAAACGTCTGTGGATTCCCTGAGGAAGGAGATGGCTTTGATGCGAGAGGAGGCAGCACGGGAGCACCGGCAGCAAGGAGCCATTGGAGACGAGACGGCAGCGCTGCCAGGTGTTCTGAAGGAGGACGAGGCCATCAAGGAAAAAGACGAACTCCTGAGGGAAGCACAGGCAGAGGTGGCATGAGAACATCAGCTGGGAAGCGTTGAGCTGAAGGTAAGAGACCTTCTGAAGACTGAGGTAGCATTGCTGGGAGGCACGGTAGAAAAGGTAAAGGATGTAGCAGAGGAGGCACTCGGGGGAGGGGAGAGAAAGGTGCCATCAGCCCCAGTAATGGAGGAGCTGGAGAAAGATGAAGGGGTGGTGCCAGAGGCACTGGCGCCTCCTGTATTGAAAGCACGCCCCATGGTTGTAAAGAAAACAAAAACCCAGCAGCTGAAGGTTCCTCTAGGAGAGGAGCAGCCCCCTCCCCAGGCCGTGGAGCACTCTATGCTCCGCCCCTATACTCAGGCTGAGCTGGTGGAGTTGGGCTCCCGGTTTAGGCAGAAGCCCTCGGAGTCAATATCAGCTTGGCTCCTGCGTCTGTGGGACTTAGGGGTGGATGGAATCGTTCTGTCGGGATCGGAGATGGGAAAGCTCTCTTCCCTGACAGTGCAGCCTGCCTTGAGGCAGCGATTACAAAATGCACATCAGACCTCAGGGAGTCACACCCTCCTCGACTGGCTCTTCGCTGCACTTCATGCTGTGTGGCCCAATCCAGGTGATCTACCATCCTCTCCTGTTAGATGGCAGACATATGCTGAACTCCAACAGGTGCTACAGAGCTAGGCATGAGAAATGCCATCTATGGTCCAGAGAATTATGGCCCAGATGAAGAGATTTTCACTACTGGGATGAGGAATATTGTACTTCAAATGGCTCCTACATCCCTCTTTGGGTCTCTAGTGGCCATTCTTTCCCCTCACTTAGGGCATCCCATAAGTGAGGTGACACGTACAGTAGCAGACTTAGGAGAGGCTGAAGCCATGAGAATCCAGAAAGAGATAAGACCTGTTGCTCACAAGAAGAATTTACAGGGCCCCATGAAGGTTACGAGGACCCAGATGTGGGTTGATTTAATACAGGCAGGAGCAGATGGAAGGAAATTAGACAGGAAGTCCAATAGGATCTTACTAGAGCTACGGCAACAGCTGAAACCAGAGCAGCAGTTCCAGCCATTAAGACCAAAGAGGCAGAGGTCAGAGACAGAGCCACGTGTCTGGCCTGTGTGTTTGCAATACTTCCTACTGGAAAGCGAGCCAACCTCACTTGAGCCCACACAGGAAGGTGATTGGGGAACACGGTTTGACTGAGGGGAAGGTCGAGGTATCTGCCCTGAGGGACCAGGGGGGAACCAGAGATCACATGATGGCTGGAATGGACATGCTTTGGACTTGATCTGCATGGGGCTTTGAACCTAGCTGAATCCTCTGGCTTGAGGATTATTATAATTTTTGTTACCTGTATATTAATTTTTATTATCTCTGAGTTGTTGTTATCCTCTGCTGCTGTTGTGGAATCTGGTTACAGTGCTCCAGCTTTCTCACACAGGGACCATTGCAGAAGATGGAAAGCGTGTAGATTGTAAGGCGAGAATCCTGGAAGGGTGGAGTGTGGATAAAGTGGGGTTCCTATGGCCAGCATCCTCACTGAACTTAAATGTAACTGGCCTGTTGCTATGCTACCGCTTCCATACCTTTAGGCAATAAGACATTATTGTGTTGTTAATGTAAGGAGTTCTGCCCAGGGCTCCGCCGGAGACTGGGTGGTGGCTGGAAAGTGGTAGGGAAACAGAGCGGAGGCTGGAGTGGTGGTAGCACCGAGGGACTGACCTGCCACCTCGAAATAAAGTTGGGTATAACCTTTTCACCCCAAGAACCCTTTGCTGTAAATTTCTTTGGTCACAGTGAATCTATAGCGAACTTGCCTGGAGCTGAAACTCATTTGCAAGACACACAGCAACTGTTTTGTTCATGTGATTGCAAACATTTCTTTTTCAATAATAATCCCTAACCCCACAAAAGAAGTCCACCTCCACCTCCTCTGACCCCCTTGTAATGGTTATTCTTTGCAAATAAGGCTGAGCTCTATTCCTCTGGAATTGAAGGCTGGGAAGACACAGGGGTGCCAGCTGGAGTAACCACTGAGAAGCTCCTCTCAGCTCTTGGTCCCTTACCTACTGGCAGCCCATTTCAAAGGCCCTCATCCCTTCCTGCCCCAAACATCACAACCACCCTCATGTGAAATACCCGCTGAGTTCCCAGTATGCAAAATCACACCAGAACAACCCAGCTCAGCAAAATGGCAAAACCCTGAAAGGGGAGGCAGGGAAGAATGGGTGACAGCGGTCTCCTTCGCTTATTTTACTTTTAACTCCTTGTGGAGAATTTGCACATCAGCTGTGGTGGACATGCAGGCCGCTCAGCCCATAAATATGACTTGCCACACCCTGGCAGCTGTTCAGTTGCAGAGCTGGGCCCTCACCCATGCAGCCTAACTTCCTGAGTTTTTGCATTTCTCAACTTTAACAGGAGGGGAGAGAAGCAAAGCTGTCAAGGATCAGGACTATGTATGTGAAATGAGGTAGGGGAGCCCGGCGTTGATGCAGCGTACCAGCTACCTCCTCATATGACCACACGTGACCCGCCCAAATGAATCTACGGATGGCCTCCTGTCTCCTCCCTCTTCCTTGAGACTTTTGGAACATTTTTCAGTCCTCCTCTCTCCCCTCACTCCCATCCCTATTTTTAGAGATTGTTAATGTTCAATCGAAGCCACAATCAGAATTTCCCATAGCATTCCATCTTCTCTCCCAAGAATTTTGAGTTAATCCTTCTAAGATACTAGCTATGGTCCTTTACAAACTTCTTTTCTTCTTCATCTTCCCTTACCTTGAGGTCTTGGTTTCTGTTTGTGGGTTAGTGTTATTTGCCAATATTTTTCTTGAGTTTTCATGATTTCTTGAGTTGGAGTACATGGTGATATACTCACTAAATGCATATCAGCATTTATATCCTTCCTCCCACCAGGGTCATGACAAGCTCTCTGGGTAGAACATTCTTAGTGGCAGGCCTTTCCTCTCAGCACTCCAGAGATTTGATTCCAGCATCTTCTGGCTCCAGAGTAACAGCTGAGAAATCTGAGGCCAATCTATCTGACACCAGTCTGATTTCCTTTTTTTTCAGTTTGCAGTTTTCTTTTTTTTTTCTTTTGGTATCATTAGTATACAATTACATGAGCAACATTGTGGTTACTAGATTTCCCCCTTCATCAGGTCCCCCCCACCAACCCGAATACAGTCAGTGTCCATCAGCACAGTGAGATGCTATAGAGTCACTACTTGTCTTCTCTGAGTTGTACAGCCCTCCCGGTGCCCCCCTAACATTACATCTGCTAATCGTAATGCCCCCCTTTCCCCCTTATCCCTCCCTTCCCACCCATCCTCCCCAGTCCCTTTCCCTTTGGTAACTATTAGTCCGTTCTTGGGTTCTGTGAGTCTGCTGCTGTTTTGTTCCTTCAGTATTTTTTCTTTGTTCTTATACTCCACATATAAGTGAAATCATTTGGTACTTGTCTTTTTCAGCTTGGCTTATTTCACTGAGCATAATACCCTCTAGATCCATCCATGTTGTTGCAAGTGGTAGGATTTGTTTTCTTCTTATGGCTGTATAATATTCCATTGTGTATATGTACCACATCTTCTTTATCCATTCATCTACTGATGGACACTTAGGTTGCTTCCATTTCTTGTCTATAGTAAATAGTGCTGCAATAAACATAGGGGTGCATATGTCTTTTTCAAACTGGGCTGCTGCATTCTTAGGGTAAATTCCCAGGAGTGGAATTCCTGGGTCAAATGGTATTTCTATTTTGAGTGTTTCTGAGGAACCTCCATACTGCTTTCCACAATGGTTGAACTAATTTGCATTCCCACCAGCAGTGTAGGAGGGTTCCCTTTTCTCCACATCCTCGCCAACATTTGTTGTTGTTTGTGTTTTGGATGTTGGCCATCCTCACTGGTGTGAGGTGGTATCTCACTGTGGTTTTAATCTGCATTTCTCTGGTGATTAGTGACGTGGAGCATCTTTTCATGTGCCTGTTGGCCATCTGAATTTCTTCTTTGGAGAAGTGCCTATTCATGTCCTCTGCCCATTTCTTAATTGGATTATTTGCTTTTTGTTTGTTGAGGTGCGTGAGTTCTTTATATATTTTGGATGTCAACCCCTTATCGGATACGTCATTTATGAATATATTCTCCCATACTGTAGGATGTCTTTTTGTTCTACTGATAGTGTCCTTTGCTGTACAGAAGCTTTTCAGCTTGATATAGTCCCACTTGTTCATTTTTGCTTTTGTTTCCCTTGCCCGGGAAGATATGTTCATGAAGAAGTCGCTCATGCTTATGTCCAAGAGATTTTTGCCTATGTTTTTTTCTAAGAGTTTTATGGTTTCATGACTTACATTCAGGTCTTTGATCCACCTTGAGTTTACCTTTGTGTATGGAGTTAGACAGTAGTCCAGTTTCATTCTCTTACATGTAGCTGTTCAGTTTTTCCAACACCAGCTGCTGAAGAGGCTGTCATCTCCCCAATGTATATCCAAGGCTCCCTTATCAAATATTAAGTGACTGTATAAGTTTGGGTTAATGTTTGGATTTTCTATCTATTCCACTGGTCTGTGGTTCTGTTTTTGTGCCAATACCAAATTGTCTTGATTACTGTGGCTTTGTAGTAGAGCTTGAAGTCAGGGAGCGTAATTCCCCGTTTTATTCCTCCTTCTCAGGATTGCTTTGGCTATTCGGGGTCTTTTGTGGTTCCATATGAATTTTAGAATTATTTGTTCCAGTTCATTGAAGAATGATGTTGGTACTTTGATCGGGATTGCACTAAATCTGTAGATTGCTTTGGGTAGTATAGCCATTTTGACAATATTTATTCTTCCTAGCCAAGAGCTGGGATGAATTTCCATTTGTGTGTCCTCTTTAATTTCTCTTAGGAATGTCTTGTAGTTTTCAGAGTACAGGTCTTTCACTTCCTTCGTTAGGTTTATTCCTAGGTATTTTATTCTTTTTGATGGAATTTTTTTTCTGATTTCTCTTTCTGTTTGTTTATCGTTAGTGTATAGAAAAGCAACAGTTTCTGTGTGTTAATTTTGTATCCTCCAACTTTGCTGAATTCCGATATTAGTTCTAGTAGTTTTGGAGTGGAGTCTTTAGGGTTTTTTATGTACAGTATCATGTCATCTGCAAATAGTGACAATATGACTTCTTCTTTACCAATCTGGATGCTTTGTATTTCTTTGTTTTGTGTGATTGCCATGACTAGGACCTCCAGTACTATGTTGAATAACAGTGGAGAGAGTGGGCATCCCTGGCTTGTTCCCGATCTTAGATGAAAAGCTTTCGGCGTGTCGCCATTAAGTATGATGTTAGCTGTGGGTTTGTCATATATAGCCTTTATGATGTTGAGGTACTTGCCATCTATACCCATTTTGTTGAGAGTTTTAATCAGGAATGGATGCTGAATTTTGTCTAATGCTTTTTCAGCATCTATGGAGATGATCATGTGGTTTTTGTTCTTCTTTTTGTTGATGTGGTGAATGATGTTGATGGATTTTCGAATGTTCTACCATCCTTGCATCCCTGGGATGAATCCCACTTGATCATGGTGTATGATCCTCTTGATGTATTTTTGAATTTGGTTTGGTAATATTTTGTTGAGTATTTTTGCATCCACGTTCATCAGGGATATTCGTCTGTAGTTTTGTTTTTTGGTGAGGTCTTTGCCAGGTTTTGGTATTAGAGTGATACTGGCTTCATAGAATGAGTTTGGAAGTATTCCCTCCTCTTCTATTTTTTGGAAAACTTTAAGGAGAATGGGTGTTATTTCTTCTCTGTGTGCCTGGTAGAATTCAGAGGTGAATCCATCTGGTCCGGGGGTTTTGTTCTTGGGTAGTTTTTTGATTACCGCTTCAATTTCATTGCTGGTGATTGGTCTGTTTGTTTTTCTGTTTCTTGTTTGGTCAGTTTTGGAAGGTTGTATTTTTCTAAGAAGTCCATTTCTTCCAGGTTTTCCAGCTTGTTAGCATATAGATTCTCATAATATTCTCTTATAGTTCTTTGTATTTCTGTGGGGTCCGTCGTGATTTTTCCTTTCTTATTTCTGATTCTGTTTATTTGTGTAGATTCTCTTTTTCTCTTAATGAGTCTGGCTAGGGGTTTATCTATTTTGTTTATTTTTTCAAAGAACCAGCTCTTGGTTTCATTGATTTTTTCTATTGTTTTATTCTTCTCAATTTTATTTATTTCTTCTCTGATCTTTATTATGTCCCTCCTTCTGGTGACTTTGGGCCTCATTTGTTCTTCTTTTTCCAATTTCAGTAATTGTGTCTTTAGACTATTCATTTGGGAATGTTCTTTGTTTAGATAGGCCTGGATTGCAATATACTTTCCTCTTAGAACTGCCTTTGCTGTGTCCCACAGAAGTTGTGGCTTTGTGTTGTTGTTGTCATTTGTCTCCATATACTCTTTGATTTCTGTTTTGATTTGGTCATTAACCCATTGGTTAATTAGGAGAATGTTGTTAAGTCTCCATGTATTTGTGAGCCTTTTTGTTTTCTTTCTAAATTTTAATTCTAGTTTAATACCTTTAGGATCTGAGAAGTTGGTTGGTACAATTTCAATATTTTCGACTTTACTGAGGTTCTTTTTGTGACCTAGTATGTGGTCTATTCTGGAAAATGTTCCATGTGCACTTGAGAAGAATGTGTATCCTGTTGCTTTTGGGTGTAGAGTTCTGTAGATGTCTGTTATGTCCATCTATTCTAGTGTGTTTTTCAGTGCCTCTGTGTCTTTACTTATTTTCTGTCTGGTTGATCTGTCCTTTGGAGTGAGTGGTGTGTTGTAGTCACCTAAAATGAATTCATTGCTGTCTATTTCCTCCTTTAATTCTGTGAGTATTTGTTTCACATACGCCGGTGCTCCTGTGTTGGGTGCATATATATTTATAATGGTTATATGTTTTTGTTGGATTGACCCCTTTATCATTATGTAATGTCCTTCTTTATCTCTTGCTACTTTCGTCGTTTTGAAGTCTATTTTTTCTGATACAAGTACTGCAATACCTGCTTTTTTCTCTTTGTTGTTTGCATGAAATATCTTTTTCCATCCCTTCACTTTTAGTCTGGGGATATCTTTGCGTTTGAGGTGAGTTTCTTGTAGGCAGAATATAGATGAGTCTTGCTTTTTTATCCATTCTGTTACTCTGTGTCTTTTGATTGGTGCATTCAGTCCATTTACATTTAGGGTGATTATCGATAGATATGTACTTATTGCCATTGCTGGCTTTAGATTTGTGGTTACCAAAGGTTCAGGGGTTGCTTCTTAACTATCTAACAATCTAACTTAACTCTCTTGTTAAGTTATTGTAAACACAGTCTGATGTTTCTTTATTTCTCTCCCTTCTTATTCTTCCTCCTCCATTCTTTATATACTAGGTGTTTTATTCTTTGCCTTTAGTTAGTATTTGTATGGTCTGCTTTCTTTGCTATGATTTTATTTTCTCTCGTGACAGCTTTTTAGCCTTTGGAGTGCTTCCGTCTAGAGCAGTTCCTTTAAGATGTCCTGTAGAGGTGGTTTATGGGAGGCAAATTCTGTCAGCTTTCGCTTGTCTGGAAATTGTTTAATCCCTCCATCATATTTAAATGATAATCGTGCTCGATACAGTATTCTTTGTTCGAGGCCCTTCTGTTTCATTACATTAAATATATCATGCCATTTTCTTCTAGCCTGTAAGGTTTCTGTTGAGAAGTCTGATGTTAGTCTGATGGGTTTTCCTTTGAAGGTGATCTTTTTTCTTTCTCTAGCTGCCTTTAATCCTCTGCCCTTATCTTTGATCTTTGCCATTTTAATTATTATGTGTCTTGGTTTTGTCTGCCTTGGGTCCCTTGTGTTAGGAGATCTGTGGGCTTCCGTGGACTGCGAGACCATTTCCTTCCCCAGCATGGGGAAGTTTTCAGCAATTATTTCTTCACTTTCTATCCCTTTTTCTCTCTCTTCTTCCTCTGGTACTCCTATAATGCAAATATTGTTCCGTTTGTATTCGTCACACAGTTCTCTTAATATTCTTTCATTCTTAGAGATCCTTTTATCTCTCTCTGCCTCATCTAGTCTGTATTCCTGTTCTCTGATTTCTATTCCATTAACAGTCTCTTGCATCTCGTCCAGTCTGCTGCTAAGCCTGTCAATTTGATTTCTGTTTTGATTTGGTCATTAACCCATTGGTTAATTAGGAGAATGTTGTTAAGTCTCCATGTATTTGTGAGCCTTTTTGTTTTCTTTCTAAATTTTAATTCTAGTTTAATACCTTTAGGATCTGAGAAGTTGGTTGGTACAATTTCAATATTTTCGACTTTACTGAGGTTCTTTTTGTGACCTAGTATGTGGTCTATTCTGGAAAATGTTCCATGTGCACTTGAGAAGAATGTGTATCCTGTTGCAGACAAGACATTTCTGCATTGTCTTTCCTGACTTCCCTCACGTCTAGTGTGACCTAGTATGTGGTCTATTCTGGAAAATGTTCCATGTGCACTTGAGAAGAATGTGTATCCTGTTGCAGACAAGACATTTCTGCATTGTCTTTCCTGACTTCCCTCACGTCCTCCCTCAGCTCTTGCATATTTCTCTGTAGATCCATCAGCATGGTTATGACTTTTATTCTTTTTCAGGAAGATTCTGCATTTCTATCCCTTCAGGTTCCCTCTCAGGTGTTGTCTGGGTCTGGGTGATTTTTGTCTGTACTATATTCCTCTGTCTTTTCATGTCGATAGAAGTGGTCGCTGGTAGGTGCCACGTATGTTAGCTGGGCTCTTTAAGACTTAAAAAAAAATCAAGAAAAAACAAACAAAAACAAAAACAAGGAAGCAAAAAAAAGAAGGAAGAGAAAGAAAAGAGAAAAAGAAGAAAGAAAAAAGAAAGGGAAAAAAACTGCCCACCCGGAGTTGATTCTGTAAGGATGCTGCAGGTGTCGCTCTTGCTCCACTGTTCCACAGCTGCATCCGCGCCGCTCTTTGTAGCTCTGGCAGGGGCGGGAACGAATGGGAGGCTGTTGTTCTCTGTATAAAGTTTTAGCATGGCTGCTACCTTTTCTCAGTCACCAGCCAAGGGGTCCGAAATTCCTCAGGACTCCCAACCCGCTGGGCTGAGCATGCCAGGGCAATGGTGTTCCCTCGCTGGCCCCCCACCTCTCCAGGACCGCCATAAACAGCACGTGCTTTTCTCTCGTCTCGGGGTGCTGGCTGCATGGACCTGGGTGCGTTCCCAGCTTAAAACCTGCACCTTCTGCCTCTCCAATGTCCGATGCACCGCACAATGTGTGTCAGTGCTCCCGGCACAGATCACCGTGGCTGGTTGTTTCGCGGGCCTGTTCTTCCACTCCCTTCCGGCTCTGGATCCTCTCCTTCCACTGGGGCGCTGGGGTGGGTGAGTGCTCAGGTCCTGCCGGGTCACGGCTCCGTATCTTACCCGCCTCGTGGGGTGCCGAGTCCTCTCGGGTGTAGCTGCACGCTGTGCACTTTCCTGTGTATTCTGGTCTCTCTTTTAGGAATAGTTGTATTTGCTGTATTTTTGTAGATTTATATAGTTTTGGGAGGAAATTTCCTCTGCCCTGCTCACGCCGCCATCTTCCTGGAACTCCTGGCAAACACAGGAAGTGTTAGTGTCCTCAGATGTCAGATTACTTTTGAAATGCACAGCCGAATACTGGTTAAGAGTGCTCCCAGACTGAAGGCTCCTCAATAGCTCTCTCTCTGTAGGCTGCAGTAAGACCCGACCTGGGAGGCTCCCCAAAACTGGTCCCTCGCTGTGGCAGGAAAGCACACCAAGCTCCAAGAGACCAAGTGCAGCTCAGAGAGTCACCGGCTCACTGAACACGATTCCAGTGCGACGCCGGATCCGTGGGGAAAGTGGCACAAAGCAGCAGATATTCTTGCACCAAGGGAAAACGGCGGGTAGGCCCTCTGCCTATTTTTTAATGATTTTCTTTTATAAGTAATTTGTTTTTCTTTTGTCTGAAAGGACTTTTACAAACATATGCTTTATGTGTATCTTTCCTCCACAGTCTCACATAGAACCCAGTTTTTATGTACAGATTTGGGTCATTAATTGACTCAGAGAAAATGTCTTCTATTACTTGTTTAATTATTGTCTCTCCTCAATCTCTTCATTTTCTTCTTTTGGAAGTCCCAGTATTTGCAGACTGTATCTCTTGGGTCTGTCCTTCTAGTCTACTGTTTTCCATGCATTTCTCTATTTTTCCGGTTTTACTCTGTGGTTCAAATTACATTGTTGGCTTGATCTTCAGATCACTAATCTGAGTCATCATTGTAAACATTCTCAAATGTCTGCTTCACACCATGAGGGTATCAGACTGCACTTTTCACTAAAAATGCTTATAAAATATGGATAAAATATTTTTTAAAACCCAGATATTTTAAGGTACTAGACAGCAACCAAGGCAACCAGGCCCTACTCCTGAGTAACACAGGCCACGAGGCAGAAAGGCCGTGTAAGAAAGTGACGACCACACCACCACTTCAGTGGTCTTGCGGTGCTGAGTAAACACAAAGTCGAGTTTGGGTCTTGTCCATGTGGGGGGACCTGATGAACACCCCAGGATTTCCACTGAGACGCCAAAAGACTACACCTTTGGAGTAGGAATAAACTAGAAATAGGCAGCCTCTTACAAAGTCAGAAATCAGTCTGGAATCATCTCAAGACTTTGATTGGGTAAGTGTGACCTCTCCGTACTTTAACTGCCCACCAAAATAAATTAAGTTCTCTCTAGAAGGAGACAATACTATCTAGAAACACCACAATTTGTGCACATAATATACTGTGTTCAGTGTTTTAAAATCGAAAAGTTAAAGGTGGCATCTCATATCATTTGGGTCGATATACTGTATAATAAACAGTGCTGAGCTGAGTAGCCCTGTGGAAAATATAAAGTGAGATGCCTTATCTCAAAACCATACACAAGACTGAACTCTGAATGGATTATGAAATCTAAATGTAAAATCAAAACCATACAAGTACTAGAAGAAAACATGAGTGAATTAAATATCTTAAATCTTGATAGAGAGAAACCTTTGTAACTATGACTCAAAATCCAAAGGCGATAAAAGAATAGTTTGATAAATTTAATTACATAAAAACTTTTACATTTTTATAATTAGATGTTATTTAAAAAGTCAAAAGACCTACAGGAAACTGGGAGGAGATACTTGTAATATATATGACAAAGGGCTAATAAACTTATTATTCAATGTTTATAAACCTAATAATATAACTTTGCCCTGTACACTTTGCTTTTATCACTTAATATAACCTAACATTTATTGCAAAGAACTAATAACCTAATATATATTTCAATATATTCAATATATATTTCAACCCAGCAATCTCTCTACTAGGAATCTACCCTGTCCAACAATATGAAAGTACATAGGCACAAGGTTACTTATTGCATCATTGTTCATAATTTCAAATGTTGGAAACAACTGAAGTGCCCATTCACAGGACAGTGGTTGAATAAATTATGGTGTATTCACACATACAATGGAATAATATACAACTGTATACAAAAAGTAAGGAAAATTTCCATGAAATGATATGTGTGATCTCCAAGATATATTGTTAAGTAAAATAATCAAAGTGCACAACAATGTCTGTAGTATGCTACCCTTAATGTAAAAAAGAAGACAAAATACATGGGTTAAAATCAACCAGAATGTGGGGAAACCCCAAAATGAAATATGAAAAGTAACAAAGGAACCTAAAACTAACTACTAAAGTTGTCAGGATTCTAAGATGGCCCAAAGCTTCTCATCCATTGGTGTACATGGCCCCCTACAGTGGCCTCCCCTCAAGTGTGTGTGGGGGACCTATGAATAGGACAGGATGTCACTCTATAGTTACATTACATTGCGTGGAAAAGGGGATTTTTTTCAGATGTAATTAAGGTCCTTAATCAGTTGACTTGAGTTAATCAAGGGTGGTGTTATCTTAGGTGAGCCTTACCAAATCAGGTAAGCCCTTCAAAGAGGGGATCAGTCCTCCTGGAAAAGATAGATTTGAAGCAGCAGAGACACTTTTCTGTTGGCCTTGAAGAAGCAAATTGCCACATGTGGAGAGGGCCATATGTCAGGGCCTCAGTTCTACAAATGGCATTTTGCCAAGCCAGTGAGCTTGGGGTGGGAAACCCAGCCTCAGATGAGATCACAGCCCCAGCTGACAGGTGCGACACACATCTCACCCACCCTGGTGAGACTCAGTTCCGTGGACCGGCTGCCTCAAGCCCATACTCCTGACCCACAGACCCCGTAGATAGTAAATATGTGCTGTTTTAAGCTGTTGTCACTTGTAATGCAGCAAAAGAGAACTAATACAATTACAAATGAATAACATATCAACACTGAAGGGGATGGGGAAGAAAAAAACTAAACTAAATACCTTTGAAGAACGGTATTTTTCCTGGATAGGTCTGGCTAAAAACAGTAAGAACTGCATACAAACACTGCGCTCTAGTTAGCCAATCTGTTTCTCATATGGTTGCAGTTTAAGTCTGCAACTCCTCTACTGAGATTTGATGGTTCTTTAAATGTTTTTGATATAAGTTCTTTACCAGATACAGGCTTTATAAATATTTTATCCCTGTCTCCAGCTTGTTTTTTCATTCTCTTAGTGGGTGTCTCTTGAGGAGCACAAGTTTTTGGTTTTTTTTGATAAGGTCCAATATGTTCTTTTATGGATCAAACTTTTAGGCATTGTATCTAACAAATCTGTTCTTAACCCAAGACTTCCAACTTTTTTTTACCCTATGTTTACTTTGGGAATTTCTATAGATTTAGGATTTATATTTAGGTCTGTGATCCATTTTGAGTTATTTTATATATATGATCCAAGGTATAAATCAAAGTTCAGTTTTTGGTATATGAACATCCAGTTTTTATTTATTACTGTTTATTGAGAGACTAAAGTTCCTCCACTGATTTGCCTCTACACCTTTGTAAAAAATCAGTACTAATTTATAGAGTCTAAGAAGTCAAGGATTCATGCTGCAATAATAAACTAATTCATGCATAGTGTAGGCCAATAAGAGAATAATTTTGAAATGCATAACTTCAAGTAGAAGAGAAGCACACAGTATTTACTATAGTGCAATTATGCTAGAAATCACGGGGAAAAAAGATAACTAGAAGATCCATAACTGTGTGGTCCAGGAGAGATTGCAGCTGGAAGTGGAGGGGACAGATGCATTAAACCACCATCTTTCCCGGAGCTTCTGTGATGCTTATGCCAACGGTGCAGGTCACTGCTCCAGGGTTACCATTCACCCTGATTCTGAGGCAGATGGTACCCTCTGGGCATCTGCACCCAGGGACCCTTCTCTGTTTACCAACCAGTATAGCCGTTATGTATATACACATACATACACATATCCATGCATATGCATGTGTGTATGTGTATGTGGATAGCTATACTTACACAGACATTTCTTTATATGAATTATAAAAAGGAAAAGGGAGAGATGGGGGAGAAAAGACGATGGGCAGAGGGAGTGGGAAGGAGAAAGAAAGAGAAATATCTGGAATCAATATATAACCAAGTGTTCATAGCGGTTATCTCTGGGTTGCAGGTTTATGGGTTGTTTTCTTCCTCATCTCATTCATGTCTTTGAAATGTTCATCATATGTTACATTTTCTAGCAATGGGAAACATACTTTTGTTGGCCTCTTCTTGTGGGGTCCTCCCTGAAGCCCCATTTGGCTGCCAACACTAATCCTCTGATGTGGCAAGTTCCTTCTGGCCTCCTGAGAGTTTACCCAGCAGAGAGAAATGCTGGAACTTGCCAGCCAAACACTTAGCTCGTTTTGTGCTGATGGTTTTCCATCTGGCCTTTCCTAAGCACTGCTTTTGGAGCTGTCCTAAAGCCAGTGGAGCCAAACCCAAGTCAGAATATGAATCATTTACAGTATTGCCCCAGAGGATGGGCTGGACCATTTCTCATGGTGATGAGCATGGATAATTCCTTTTATAAATAATTTACTTGCTAGGGACAGACAATGCAGCAAAGGTGTTTATACCGAAACAGATAAAAAGAGCATTTAACTTCTCTCAAAATTTAGTGTGCCCTTTTTTGTGGTTACAAAATACACTGTGTGAGAAAAGGTAGGGTGTACAAAAATTTATTAAATTAGTATAAAATCACTCTGTTTTCAAACTCTTAAGCAAATTATAAATATTTTGACAAGTTTCTTTCCATGAATTTTTTTACATAATTGGGGTCACACATGCACAGTTCCCCAGCTTCCTATCTTGCGTGTGTGTGTTAAAATATATATAACACAAAGATTCACCATCTTACCCTTTGTGCAAACATCACCACCATCCATCTCCAGAACTGTCATCTTTTCAAACTAAAAACTCTATACCTATTAAACGGTAACTTCCCATCTCCCCTCACGACCACCAATCTTTTTATCTCTGTGAATTTGGTTACTGTAGGGACCTCATATAAGTAGAATCACACAGTACTCGTTTTTTTGTGACTGGCTTTTTTCACTTAGCATTAAGTCCTCAGGGTTCAGCCATGTTTAGCAGGTGTCAGAATTCCCTTCCTTTTTAAGACTGGATAATATTCCACAGTGTGTGTACATTTTGTTTATCCATTCATCTGTTATGGGCACGGATTGCTTCCACCTTTGGTTATTGTGAAAAATGCTACTTTGACATGGATGTACTATGAACATCGATATACAAGTATCTGAGTCTTTGCTTACAATTCTTTTGGATATACATGCACAAGTGGAATTGCTGAGCATCTGGTAATCTATTCTTAATTTTTTGAGGACTTGTTTATAGTTTTGAATTCTCTTTGTTTCTAATTCACTTAGTTTTTGAGCATGAGTATATTTTCAACAATATTTTTGTAATGCTTTGCTCAGCTCACAGGCCAAAATTGACGTGTCTGTAGCCTGAGCTCTTTTAAGAAGCTCTGGAAAGACTTTGCTTCCAGCTCAATTTTGGCCTGTGAGACCCAAGACAGAGGAACCAGCTAAGCCCACTGACTTCTAACCTACAGTACTGTGAGAGAATAAATTTATGCGGTTTTAGGTCCCTAAGTTTGTGATACAGCTGCGAAAGGAGATGAATACATGCCCTCAGTCTCCCATTAATTAGAACAGGTGCTGAGACTGTGTCATGACCCTTGACGTTTTATGAAGAGTACAAGCCAGTTCTTTCTAGAAAGTCCCTCAATTTGGGTTTGATATTTTATAAACAGATTTGAGTTATGTATTTGGGGAAGTGATTCCACAGAGAGGGGTTGTGTTCTCAGTGCATCATGTTGGCAGGCACATGATGTTTTTGTGTCAACAATGTTAACTTCGATCACTTGGGTAGGGTGACATCTGCTGGGCTTCTCCTCTGGGAAGCTACTAGTTTGCCTTGTAATTAATAAATGCTTTGCAGGAAGCTACCTTGAGGCAGTATAAACATCCTGTTCCTCATTAAACTTTTGCCCACCAGTTTTAGCACCCACTGAAGACCCTTGCCTGGAACAATTATTGTGACAGTTGTGTGCTCTGTCAGTATTAATTCTAGCTCTGTGTTAGCTTTAAACGTTTGTTTGGTAGCCTACTTCCCCAAGTGAAGCAATGCTGTAAGTTTCCCCCCTAATTAACAAATGTTCAACAACTGTTCATACATTTTAAGTATCTATTTTGTATTTATGATCACCAAAAGGTTGTATCATCATTTACTAAACTAGGACATTTAGAATGTTTCTACTTGTTCACAGTTTTAAATTACATCACCACAAATGTCCTTATGAATACATCTTGGATCAGAGTTATGACTATTTCCTTTCCACAGGTACATATTTTCTAAAGTCTTGGGTCTGTATTATCAAATTACCCTCTAAAACACCAATTTTCATTTTTATCATGAGTATTTGAGGTGACTCATTTCTGCCAGTGATGAATATTATCATTACCCTTTAATCTTTGCAGGTATGTTGAGCTGGAAAAATAGTATCTTGCCATTTGAATTTTCAGTTTGTAGTTTGCTAAATTTTTGGTGAAAGAATTATTGAATATTAGTTAAGATTGAATATACTTTTCATATTGTAAAATTAATTTCTATTCCTTCTTCAGTGAAGTATCTGTGCTTTTCCCACTTTTCTATTTAGGTTTTGGCTTTTTCTTGTTGACATAGTGACTTGTCTTCTGTTCCCTCCAGTGCTGCTGAAGGCAGTGGCTGTGAGCGCCTTATTCACTGCTGTCTTTCAACACTTAGAATAGTGTCTGACACTTCCCTAAGAGTCAATAAATACTTGTGGTTTTAATTTGCATTTCCCTGATGATTAGTGATGTGGAGCGTCTTTTCATGTGTCTGTTGGCCATCTGAATTTCTTCTTTGAGGAACTGTCTCTTCATATCCTCTGCCCATTTTTTAATCGGGCTATTTGCTTTTTGGGTGTTGAGGTGTGTAAGTTCTTTATATATTTTGGATGTTAACCCCTTGTCAGATATGTCTTTTGCAAATATATTCTCCCATACTGTAGGATGCCATTTTGTTCTGTTGATGGTGTCCTTTGCCGTACAGAAACTTTTTAGTTTGATGTAGTCCCATGAGTTCATTTTTGCTTTTGTTTCCCTTGCTCAAGGAGATGCATTCAGGAAGAAGTCGCTCATGCTTATATTCAGGAGATTTTTGCCTATGTTGTCTTCTAAGAGTTTTATGGTTTCATGACTTAACATTCAGGTCCTTGATCCATTTTGAGTTTACTTTTGTGTATGGGGTTAAACAATAATCCAGTTTCATTCTCTTGCATGTAGCTGTCCAGTTTTGCCAACACCAGCTGTTGAAGAGGCTGTCATCTCCCCATTGTATGTCCATGGCTCCTTTATCATAAATTAATTGACCATATATGGTTGGGTTTATATCAGGGCTCTCCAGTCTGTTCCATTGGTCTATGGGTCTGTTCTTCTCTTATGCCGGTACCAAATTGTCTTGAGTACTGTGTCTTTGTAGTAGGTCTTGAAGTTGGGGAGCATAATGCCCCCAGCCTTATTCTTCCTTCTCAGGATTGCTTTGGCTATTTGGGGTCTTTTATGGTTCCATATGAATTTTAGAATGATTTTCTCTAGTTTGTTGAAGAGTGCTGTTGGTATTTTGATAGGAATTGCATTGAATCTGTAGATTGCTTTAGGCAGGATGGCCATTTTGACAATATTAATTCTTCCTATCCATGAGCATGGGATGTATTTCCATGTATTGGTATCTTCTTTAATTTCTCTCGTGAGTGTCTTGTAGTTTTCAGAGTATAGGTCTTTCACTTCCTTGTTTAGGTTTATTATTAGGTATTTTATTCTTTTTGATGCAACTGTGAATGGAATTGTTTTCCCAATTCCTCTCTCTGCTAGTTCATTGTTAGGGTATAGGAATGCCACAGATTTCTGCATATTAATTTTGTATCCCGCAACTTTGATGAATTCTGACATTAGGTCTAGTAGTTTTGGAGTGGATTCTTTAGGGTTTTTTATGTACTATATGTCATGTGCAAACAGGAACAGTTTAACTTCTTCCTTGCCAGTCTGGATGCCTTTTATTTCTTTGTGTTGTCTGATTGCTATGGCTAGGACCTCCAACTATGTTGAAAAGAAGTTGGGAGAGTGGGCATCCTTGTCTTGTTCCCGATCTTAAAGGAGAAGCTTTCAGCTTCTCACTGTTAAGTATAATGTTGGCTGTGGGTTTGTCATATATGGCCTTTATTATTTTGAGGTACTTGCCCTCTATACCCATTTTGTTGAGAGTTTTTATCATGAATGGGTGTTAAATTTTGTCAAATGCTTTTTCAGCATCTATGCAGATGATCATGTGGTTTTTGTCCTTTTTGTTGATGTGGTAGATTATGTTGATGGATTTTCGAATGTTGTACCATCCTTGTATCCCTGGAATAAATCCTACTTGATCATGATGGATGAACTTTTTGATGTATTTTTGAATTCGGTTTGCTAATATTTTGTTGAGCATTTTTGCATCTATGTTCATCAGGGATATTGGTCTATAATTTTCTTTTTTTGTTGTGTCTTTGCCTGGTTTTGGTATTAGAGTGATGCTGGCCTCCTAGAATGAGTTTGGAAGTATTCCCTCTTCTACTCCTTGGAAAACTTTAAGGAGGATGGGTATTAGGTCTTCACTAAATGTTTGATAAAATTCAGCAGTGAAGCCATCTGGTCCAGGGGTTTTGTTCTTAGGTAGTTTTTTGATTACCAGTTCAATTTCGTTGCTGGTAATTGGTCTGTTCAGATTTTCAGTTTCTTTGTGGGTCAGCCTTGGAAGGTTGTATTTTTCTAGAAAGCTGTCCATTTCTTGTAGGTTATCCAGTTTGTTAACATATAATTTTTCATAGTATTCTCTAATAATTCTTTATATTTCTGTGGTGTCTGTAGTGATTTTTCCTTTCTCATTCTGATTCTGTTTATGTGTGTAGACTCTTTTTTTTCTTGATAAGTCTGGCTAAGGGTTTATCTATTTTGTTTATTTTCTCATAGAACAAGCTCCTGCTTTCATTGATTCTATTGTTTTATTCTTCTCAATTTTTATTTATTTCTGTCTAATCTTTATTATGTCCCTCCTTCTACTGACTTTGGGCCTCATTTGTTCTTCTTTTTCTAGTTTTGTTAATTGTGAATTTAGACTGTTCATTTGAGATTGTTCTTCTTTCGTGAGGTAGGCCTGTATTGCAATAAATTTCCCTCTTAGCATGGCCTTGGCTGCATCCCACAGATTTTGCTGTGTTGAATTATTGTTGTCATTTGTCTCCATATATTGCTTGATATCTGTTTTTATTTGGTCATTGATCCATTGGTTATTTAGGAGCATTTTGTGAAGCCTCCATGTGTTTGTGGGGTTTTTCATTTTCTTTGCATAATATATTTCTAGTTTCATACCTTTGTGGTCTGAGAAACTGGTTGGTACAATTTCAATCTTTTTTAATTTACTGAGGCTATTTTTGTGGCCTTGAATATGATCTGTTCTTGAAATTTTGCCATGTGCACTTGAGAAGAATGTGTATTGTGCTGCTTTGGGGTGTAGAGTTCTGTAGATGTCTGTTAGGTCCATCTGTTCTAATGTGTTGTTCAGTGCTTCTGTCTCCTTCCTTATTTTCTGTCTGGTTGATCTGTCCTTTGGAGTGAGTGGAGTGTTGATGTCTCATAGAATGGATGCATTTCATTCTATTTCCCCTTTTAATTCTGTTAGTATTTGTTTCACATATGTAGGTGCTCCTGTGTTGGGCACATAGATATTTATAATGGTTATATCTTCTTGTTGGATTGACCCCTTTATCATTATGTAACGTCCTTCTTTGTCTCTTGTGACTTTCTTTGTTTTGAAGTCTATTTTGTCTGACACAAGTGCTGCAACTCCTGCTTTCTTCTCCCTATTAGTTGCATGAAATATCTTTTTCCATCCCTTCACTTTTAGTTTGTGTATGTCTTTAGGTATAAAGTGAGTCTTTTGTAGGCAGCATAAAGATGGGTCTTGTTTTTTTATCCATTCAGAGACTTTAAGTCTTTTGATTGGTGCATTCAGACCATTTACATTTAGGGTAATTATCGGTAGGTATGTACTTATTGCCATTGTAGGCTTTAGATTCATGGTTACCAAAGGTTCAAGGTTAACTTCCTTACTATCTAAGAGACTAACTTAACTCACTGAGTATGCTATTAGAAACACAATCTAAAGATTCTTTTTTTCTCCTCCTTTTACTTCCTCCTCCATTCTTTATATATTAGGTATCATATTCTGTACTCTTTGTCTATCCCTTGATTGACTTTGGGGATAGTTGATTTAATTTTGCATTTGCTTAGTAATTAACTGTTCTACCTTCTTTACTGTGGTTTTATTACCTCTGGTGACAGCTATTAACCCGTAGGAACACTTACATCTATAGCAGTCCCTCCAAAATACAGTGTAGAGACGGTTTGTGGGAGGTAAATTCTCTCAGCTTTTGCTTATCTGGAAATTGTTTAATCCCTCCTTCAAATTTAAATGATAACCTTGCCGGATAAAGTATTCTTGGTTCGAGTCCCTTCTGCTTCATTGCATTAAATACATCATGCCACTCCCTTCTGGCCTGTAAGGTTTCTGTTGAAAAGTCTGATAATAGCGTAATGGGCTTTCCTTTGTATGTGATCTTATTTCTCTCTCTGGCTGCTTTTAGTAGTCTGGCCTTATCCTTGATCTTTGCCATTTTAATTACTGTATGTCTTGGTGTTGTCTTCCTTGGGTCCCTTGTGTTGGGAGATCTGTGCATCTCCATGGCCTGAGAGACTATCTCCTTTCCCAGATTGGGGAAGTTTTCAGCAATTACCTCCTGAAAGACACTTTCTATCCCTTTTTCTCTCTCTTCTTCTTCTGGTACCCCTGTAATGTGAACATTGTTCGTTTGGATTGGTCACACAGTTCTCTCAATATCCTTTCATTTTTAGAGATCCTTTTTTTCTCTCTGTGCCTCAGCTTCTTTGTATTCCTCTTCTCTAATTTCCATATCATTTATCGTCTTCTCCACCGTGTCTAATCTTTTAAAACTTTCCATTTTTTGTTTCATTTCTGATACTGTGTTCCATAATGATTGGATCTTTGACCAGAATTCATCCCTGAGTTCTGGAATATTTTTCTGTACCTCCATGAGCATGTTAATGATTTTTATTTTGAAATCCCTTTCAGGCCGATTCATGAGGTCAATTTGTTTTGAATTTTTCTCAGGGGTTGTATTCATAATTTTACTTTGGACCAGGTTCCTTTGGCATTTCATATTTGTATATGGCACCCTCTAGTGGCCAGAAGCTCTACTCTCTGGAGCTGCAGCCCCTGAGCAATGTCGGGGGTTCACAAAGGAGCAGTATTGATGCTTGGGGGGAGGAAGGAGCTCTTTCCTGCTTCCCGGATGCTAAGCCTGTCTCCAGTGTCAGAACCAGTGGGCCGAGCACACAGGTATAAGCCTCTGTGCTTTGCGTTTGTAGTTGCTGTAGATGGGGCTTCCCTCTGGCTGCCTAATGCCAGGGTAGGGTTTGCCGGTTTGTGAGCCAGGTGGAACTGACCAGGAGAAAGCCTCAGTGGGCTGCATATCACGGAGGGGGTCCTGGAGCTCTGTAGCCAGCCAGGGAGCTGGAGCTCCTGATGATCATGAAAGCTCCCAACCTGCTGGGCAGAGTGCACCTGGACAATTTTGTCTACCTGTCCTTTCTCCTGAGCAGTAAGCTCTGTGCAATTCTTGCCCCTTTAGCAGCCCTCCTGCCATTAGGAAGTCTCTCAGACTGCCCACCTTTCTTTTGTCCCAGAGCAGCCAGATATGGATCCTTGCTTTCCACAAGCGGTGGAATCTCAGTCTCTCCAGGTATTCTGCCTATCTTAGCTTTCCAACCCCATAATCATGAGAGTACCATGAAAACACCATGAAATGTATATGTGTGCTCCCAGATCAGATCTCTGGAGTTAGGTATTCAGCATTTCAGGCCTCCACTCCCTCCCTGCTCTGTTTCTCTTCCTCCCACTGGTGAGCTGGGGTGGGGGAAGGGCTTGGGTCCCACCGGGCCACAGCTTTGGTACGTTACCCTGTTCCATGAGGTTTATTCTTTTCTCCAGATGTATGTAGTTTGGTGCAGTCCTCTTCCCTGTTGCACTTTAGGATTAGTTGTATTAATTATATTTTCGTATTATATGTGGTTTTAGGAGGAAGCCTCTATCTCACCTCTTATGCTGCCATCTTTAATCCAGTCACTGTGGCTCGTTTTCATATATTTCCTCCCTTCCTCAGCAGTCTCAACACCTCCCCAGGTGGATCGGACTGAGGGTCTGCCCTAGTTGATGATCTTGTGGCCAGGAATGGAGAAGATGTCAGATCACTTCTCTTTAGGAGGAGCCTGTCTAATTGGGGATAACCCCAAAAAACCTGTTGAGAGCTAGGCTGTGTGTCTGGAGATGCTGACGGGCATTTTGCCCCCATGGTGAGGGCCTGCTTGCGGATAAAGCCAGAAATGATGGAAGCATTTGTTGACAGAAGGAGACAGTGGAACCAAGTCCTGAAGACATTGCTTAAACCCTTGGATCCAGAAAAAATTTTGTCCTCCAACACACTTTTTTGTTTAGCTTAAACCATTTTGATTCATTTAGTAAGCCTAACTGATGCACCTGGGAACTCTATCCCTCTGGGGTGGGGACCTTCCCTTCTATACAGCCACCAGTGACCAACATGTCCTGCATACAGAGACAGGAAGGAGAAACAGAATCCTGGCCTGCTGCCTGAATTATGTTTTAAAATTGTGGTACCACATATTTTTCCAATAGTGGATCTTGTATTCTCATTTTAAGATGGAAAACCCATGTGATGTATTTAAGATGAACTCTGTTAATGAAACATTCTAACACATCAAAATATACCAAAGCATGACAGATTAAAAAGAGTTTAAAACATTAGGAAAAGGAGAATGTAATTATTACTGCTTCTGAATATGCCTAGAAGTCAGCCAACACTATCTTACACCATAAGCATAAATTGTAAAATCCAGAATCCATCTTTGGTTGACAATCGCAAGAGTGTAACCACCCACACACAACCCATGGCAGGAAGAACTCGGACATTTTTGCTTACCTTGATGAGAAGGCACTTTTCACTCTCTAAACCAAAGAACAGATGACTGGATTCATTCTAAATGTAAGAAATGCAGTTTTGTTTCTTAACCAGCACCAGGAATCTATTTTCACCCACACTACTGCTCAAGACCATGGCATCTCCCAGCAATTGTTAGTTGACTCCAGTACTGACATCACAGGCTGGATTGCTAGCAAGCAAACTTAATCATTTATGCATGGGGCTACTGAAGAGCAGTGTTTCTGCAGTACTGAAGAGTCTGCTTATTCACAGGAATAAGAACTAGATTAGAAATGAGAAAGATGCTAAATATTTTCATCATCAACACATGAAAATAGCATTCAGCTATGATCCTTCAGACAGTTTTGTTGTGAGGAACTGAAAGGAAATTAGGTAGTAGGACTAATGAAGGCAGATGATGAATCCCCAAGCAGCTTAATTAACTTGGCTTGCTTCTAGTTCCTTTGTGTGGAGTCACAAGAATTTGCTGAGGGAATGTTCAGGCTGTTTCATGAGAACAAGAAAAGGATGGAGGCTTAAACTAGAGGAAAATAAACTTACATTTATATAAGGTGTGTACTGTGTTCCAGATATTTTCCCATACATCGTTTCACTTATTCTATAGAACAGACTTACTTAGGGAAGTGTGGATAAAATGAGAGTTCCTGTGGCCAGGATTCTCACCTAGCCCTGGTTGAGTAGCTCACTGCACACCTGTGGGCAATGCATGGCTGTTGACTCTATATAAAGAGCTCCACCCAGTGCTCTGCATGCGACACGGCGGCAGGGCTGTAAGGCTGCAGGAGAGCAGAGCAGAGGCTGGAGTGGTGGCAGTAATGAGGACAGAGGCCCAGAGGACGGCTGTGTGGGATGACTGTGCAGAGAGGCCCGGAGGAAGGCTGCGTGGCACAGCTGTGTGGACAGAGGGGCCCAGAGGCAGAGACCGGCTTGCTGCATACAGACTCGCTCTGAGTGAACAGAATTCTAGTGAATGACCTGCCGCCTGGAAATAAAGTTGGGTATAACTGTTTCACCCCAAGAATGTTTTGCTGTCAATTTCTTTGGTCACATTGAATCCATAGCGAACTTGCCCAGGACTGAAACACATTGGCAAGACAGGAAGTATTATTAACTTCCCTTTATAAGTGAAGAAACTGAAGATTGGGGTGTATGGATGGTGCCAAAGATGAACAAAATTGCCCCAAACAACCACTTCAGCACTGTGGAAATTGAACAAAAGCATGTGTGGATAAAGCAAAGGTTCCTATGGCCAGGATTCTCACCTGGCCCTGGTTGGCTTGCTCACTACACACGTGTGGGCAATACATCGTTATTGACTCTATGTAAAGAGCTCTGTCCAGTGCTCTGGGTGACATGGTGGCATGGCTGCAGGGCTGCAGAAGAGCAGAGATGAGACTGGAGTGGTGGCAGTACCAAGGACAGAGACTGAGACGGCTGCTGGGGTAGAGAGGCCCAGAAGCAGACACTGGCTTGCTGCATGCAGACTCTCTCTGAGTGGACAGGATTCTAGTGATTGACCTGACACCCTGAGAATGAAGTTGGCCATAACCTTTCACCCCAAGAACATTCCACTGTCATTCCTTTGGTCTCACTGAATCCATAGTGAACTTGCCCAGGGCTGAAACCATTGGCAAGACAGCATGCAACAATCTGAAAAGTGTTTATGCTTGAGCACCTGCTGGACTTTGTGGAAATATACTGCATTATAGTCCAGGGCTGATCCCATCTCTTCCACCAACAGGGAGTTCATCCAAGGGGAGAAGCCAATGAAAACCAGCAACTTCTCTGCAGCTATTGAAGGAGACTCACTGTGGGAAATGGAAGTTCCTATGGCCAGAATCTTCACCTGACCCTAAACTACTTGATGATGTAATTGACCTACTGCTAGGCTATTGCTTCCACACCCATAGGCAATAAGCTGTTATTGGCTAAGTCACTATATAGAGAGCTCTGCCCAGTGCTCTGGGTGGAGGCAGAGATGAAGGAGGTTTGCAGACATGATTCTAATGCTCGACCAGGAGAATAAAGCTGGGTATAAACCCTATTACCCCAAGAACATTCCACTGTCATTTCTCACTCTCACTGAGTCCATAGTGAACTTGCCCAGGGCTGCAACGTTCCGGCAAGATGCTCACTCAGTTCAGACCAGTGGATGGTGCCCACACCCAGAATTACTGTCAGTGAGTGATTTCCCAGGGACAGGAGGGTTGGGGAGGGCCAAGGGCTCATCTTTACTAGCTTGGATTGAGTTTGCTATTGGGGTTGTGATTGGAGGAAGCATGTTTCTGGCTGATGCTGTACACGGGTGTAGCAGAGACTGATAATGATGAATTTATCATATGTGAATATAACTCTGTAAAGGTTTTTGTCTTTTTTTTTTTAGTTGGAAAGCTGAAAGATCAAAAGGGGAAATGAGATTACCCAAAGATCAGTAACTACAGGATGCCACCATCCACCTAAACTGGAGAAAGAAAAGGAAAAGTGTTTCCAACACCCACAATCACTGTGCAGCTGTGGCTACAGGGGGGCCCTACTGCCCTGAGAATAGAAAGAACAAGGCTGTTCCCTTCATCATCTCCAGTCTATTGCCAGGGCCGCCTCCTACCAGAACCTAAAATCAGAAGCCACCTGAAAAGAGATTCTAGGAAATGTGCTTCCAGCCCCTGGGATGCACAACAGCGCATGGAGGGTGAGAACAGGCGCCTGAGGAGTGCACCTAGGAGGTAGTTCTTTCCCTTTCTAAAAAACTTTATTTTGAAATAATCACAAATTTATAAAAAATTGCAAACAAAATGTACTGGGAAGTTGTTTATACTCTTTTCTAATTTTCCCCAAAGGTAACATCTTACATAACTGTATCTTGCATAAGCGCAACATCAAACCCAGGAAATTGACATCGGCATGATTCACAGAGCTTATTCAGATTTTACCAGTTTTACTTATTTCCCTTTTAGAGGCCTCTAAGGTGAAGCAAAAAATGCAAGTGATAATCCAAATAGTATTTCAGGCATTTCCCCTCGGGTTTTCACCTTGAGCCTTGCTCTGAGGTGGAACAAGATGCTTCAGCTGAGCTGCAGCCGGCATTCTAGACAGGCTGCGAGGTGCTCAGCTTGGAGGAGCAAGGCTCTGGGTTTCGGAGTGGAGGCTGGGAATGGCGATGAGAACTTCAGCAGGATCACTGAGCAGACAGTGTAAGAGCCGATCCTTAGTTCTGCTCCAGGTCTGGGAGCTCTGTGAAGACGCAGCCTTTCCATTTCAGTAGAGCCATTTGGGGCACTTATACAGTCTTTCCAAGTCTGGAAGCCCACTGGGCAGCACAGCCCAGAGAAGGGTGGGATTCGCCCTGAGGAGCAGCTGCAGGCTGGGGAGCTGTGGAGAATGAGACACGGGAGGGAAAGCACTCTTTGGGGACTGCCAGGAATACCTGAGGTGGGGAAGATGCCACAGGAGGCAGCATCTCCAGGTATGTATGTGAGGGAGTGAGCTAGTAAAGCCTTTGTGTTAATAACTGATGTGTCCTTAGAGATACCCAAAGTCATGTGAGCTTCAGGGAGACACTGGGTAGAGGAAGATGTAGCCTTTGGCTTTTCCTCTGCTCAGTACAGATGGGACTCAGTTTCTTTCCTTGCTAATCTGTTTCCAAACTGATTTCTTCCAAGAAAATTTCCCTGATTTTCCCGTCTCAAATGCCTCTTGTATTCCTGTCTCCTTAGCATCTCTAGTTACTATAGTTTTGCTGGAGGGGGCAAATTATCTTACACTTATTGATATTTTTGTAATTTTTCTCTGATTGTTCCTTTTGAGCATGCTTACTATTACCAACTGAACTGTCAGTTGCTTGGGTTCTCCGATCGTGTTCTTTGCCACTGTTGCCCTAGCACCGCTGGAGTGCGTAAGAGCACAGGCTTTAGAATCGGGAGACGTGGGACCAATCCCCGAGCAAGCCGACCTCTGGAGCCTCATTGTCTCCTTTGTAAAATGCGTTAAGACAATAATGGAATCTTACAATTAACTGGATTAATTATGAAAATTATTATTAGGATTAATTGAAAAATGTTTGTAAAATGCCTGGCACCACATATCTGCTGAATGATAATAATAGAATTGTAATTACTAGTAGGAGTTTTAAACAAAGGAGGAACATTGTAAGACTACTCACTCACCATGTCCTCTTAAGGTTTGGCACAGAAGAAAGGATATGCGATTTGGCATCTAAAGACCTTGATTAAATTCCTGATTTGTCAAGACTTAAGAAAACTCACTTCACCTTCTTAACTTCAGTTTCTACATCTGTAAAACAGAAATCATATCTACCCTTCAATCTTTTTAGGAGTATGTGAAGATCTAATGAAAAACGTGCAAATAAACTATATCTATATCGGGGACACTTTACTGAAGCCTCCCCCTCGGGAGAAGGGAGATAGCATCAGCCACAGAACTTTTATGAACAATTTATTAATGGATACCATGAGGCTGACATGCGATCAATCATGGATTTCGGGAAAACATAGGGACTCTCCACTGCCATGTGAGGACACTGAAATCAATTGTGAAAATATGGCATTCTCTCCTATAATGGGCCCATTAATTAACTAAGTAAGTCAGGAAATGGGAAGATCAAAATAGCCATTAATTATGCAGAAAAGAACAGAGAAATATAGCCTTCCCTTGAATTTGTTCTCATGGACCACCTGCTGGTCACGATCCAATGAGATCCGCAGCTCACCAGAGCTATAGGCCAAAGACCCAGATATAGGGGTGGCTTCACTGAGCTGGACAAGCCAAACAACCTCATGTGGAAGCAAGGGTAGGAGTGGGAAGCACAGACTGGATAGGGAGGGCTCATGGAGAAACCTGATATAAAAAAGACCTATGTTGCCCATAAACACTAGTCCAGCATGATATGCAAGGAGAGTTCGCTGACATCAGCTTGCCAAAGAAAGGCTGAAGGGGCATTTTTGTTTAAACTCTTCCTTTATGTGAGAGATCATCATCTTACTGTTTAACTTCTGGATCGTAAAAACACATCTTTGTGAACTGTTCACGACTAGAACATTTTTTTTTTCTTCCAAAGATATTTATTACCTGCCATGGGACAGGCCCTGGGAAATGGTGGTCAGTAGAGGTGAAACAACACTGGCCTGACCTTGTGATCCAGCGAATGTAACGACATCATGAGAACCGCACACTGAGGTTCTCTGGGGGTAGGAGAGGGGAGTGGGCATTCTTCCTGGGGGCCAGGGGGTCAAAAGGCTCCATTGCAGGGCGAGGCAATTCTGCCTCCACAGTGTTTAAGAGCAACCAAGAGCTCAGGCTGAAGAAATAGTAAGTCTTTTATTCAGCACGATTGTGAGGTAGAAAATGCTGGCTTATTAAAGGCTTGATTAATAGGAACTTAATGATCGCTCAGGTACATGGTTCACCAGCTTTGGAAGGGATAATAGACATTCCACATTAAACTCCACCTGACACGCTTTCACTGGGCCTTGATGGTGATTGGGGCACTTCAGAGACATTGGTTGTAGGACTGTGGTAAATGTGGCAGCGAAGATAAAATGGGAAGGCTTAATGAAAGACTGAATTTGAAATTTGAGGATGCTGGTTTCAACGAGCCATTGCAGTTTTTGATGTATGGATACTTGTAATGAATGCTGTTGTTTTAGAAAGATTAATTTGGTAATGATGTTCACGGGAGACTGGAGAGGTAAATGGGCTAAAATAAGAAGAACAGCTAGAAGGCAGATGCAGTCACCAACAATGAAGGAAATACAATTGTGAGCTGTTTTGAAGTCCAAGTGGAGAACACAAAGAGCAGAAAGAGGAAAAGGTAGATGGGGATTTTGAAGCTTGCTTCTTAGGAGCATGACCCTTAGGCTCATGTAAGAAAAGTCTTCTTCACAGGCTCCCAGGCTGGACCCACTCTAGCCATGCCTCTCCCTGTGGGGTGAAGCACTTGTGAGGCCAAGGGAATATGACCATCCAGAACCTGTAATCCTCCCCTTTCCAGACTGGCTAGGGTACCTGAGACCCAGAACTCACTGTGCAAATAGCCCAGCTCATGTCCTGTGCTTCTTCGCTGGACACACGTTCCCAAGGGCCAATGGCATGGCTGGTGTGTGCACCCCTAGGCCTGGGAAATGGCCAAAAGGCAGCTGATTGTGGGGGTGCTGGGAGAGTGGACGGAGCTTGAATGTCTTGGCTGTTGTCCCTGTGCATGCAAGCATAACCCCTCACAGGGCAGGATGGAGTCAGGGGTGAGAAGAAACCAGGCAGGAGGAGGCCCAGGGCATCTCTTTCAGTATTACCAAGTTCTGGCATGGAACTCCTAGGAACCTGCAAATTCTAAAAATCCTGACCTTCCAGTTCATCCTTATAAATGCATATTTGTAATATATGAAGACAGACATTTTATTTAGCAGCTTATTAGCTTGGCTTAAAACTTCAAAATATTTAGATATATGGTAGACATTTAGACACATAGCTTCCATTTGTACCCTTGCCCTTCAACTGTGAGATGTGGGTCTGCTTTTTTTAGCCAATCATATTCCTTATTTAGTTTCTCAGGGTGACTCTTTTACAAATCTTCTCTTTGCTGAGGGTTTGTCTCTTGGATTGTCCCTTAAAATATCTAGATCAGTTCCTTGTTAATTGGCTTGCCAGTTATTAATTTGTAATTCCTTATAGTACCAAATATGGGTCATTTGTCAGATATATGTGTGTACATACACATACATACACACAAACACATATATATACATCAGGCATCATATCTTACTCCATAGTTTTCCTTTTTATTCTCTTGATGGTGTCTTTTGATAAGTAAAAGTTCTTAATTTTAAGGTTGCCAAATCATTGTTTTTTTTCCTTCTCCAATTCCTAGAGATTGTTGTGTCCTCTTTAGGAAATCTTCACCTAGTGTAAGATCATGAAGATCTCTCTCCTGTTTTCTTTTAAAAACTTTATTGCTCTACCTTTCGCATTTAAATGCATAAGAGCACAACGAATCTGCAACTGATATTCGTGTGTGGTAGAGATCAAGATGGATTTCGTTCTTTTCTGAATGTATGCCCATTGACACGGCTCTGTTTATCGAAGGTCCGTCCTTTCTCCTATTGATCTGCCATGTCACCTTTGTTATGAACCAAGTGACTATATATGTATGAGTCTCTTTCCATCAGCCTGTTTATCTCTTGTGCCCAAACCATTCTTTCTTAATTACTATAGCTTAAATACTACAACTTTTATAGGTCTTGATATCTGGTAGTGTAAGTCCTCCAACTTTCTTCTTCAAGGTTGCTTTTGCTATTCTTGGTCCTTTGTATTTCTGTATAAATTTTAGAATTGCCTCATGAATTTCCATGAAAAGTTCTGCAGATATTTTGTTTGGGATTGCAGTGAATCTATAAGGTCAATTTAGCAAGAATCGACAGCTAAACAACTTTTAGTTTTCCAATCATGAGCATGGTATATTCTTGCGTTTATTTAGTGCTTTAAAACCTTCTGTAAATACCATTTGTAGTTTTCAGTATAGAGGTTACACAACTTTCATTAGATAGTCGCATGTATTTGACATTTCTTGATGCTATTGTAAATTGTATCTTCTTAAAATTTTGCTTTTTTTGTTGTTAATATATAGAAGTACAGTTGGTGTTTTCCGTATTTGCCTTGTATCTAGTAACTGCTATACTCAGTTATTCATCTAATTATAGATTCCTTAGTATTTACTATATACAACTATGTCATTTTAAACAATAGAAGTTCTTTTTTTAAGTCTTATTTTACTAAACTGGGTCTTTAATGCTATTGTAAATGGAATTCTTTCCTTAATTTCCTTTTTGGATCATTCATAATTAGTGTATAGAAATGCAACTGATTTTTGTGTGTTGATTTTGTGTCTGCAACTTTGCTCAATTTATTAGTTCTAAATGTGTGTGTGTATAAGTAATCTTTAGGGTTTTCTACATGAAAGAGCATGTCATCTGAACAAAGATAATTTTATTCCTTCGCACTAATTTTTAATATTAAACCACCCTTGCATAGAACCCCACTAGTTATGAAGTATTATCCTTTATAGCTATATTGTAGGGTTATATTTGCTGATATTTTCTTTAGAATTTTTACATTTATCTAGAATTTTACATCTATGTTCATAAAAGAGTCTGATTTGTAATTTTCCTTCCTTGCAATGCCCTTGTCAGGTTTTTAAATCAAGGTTATACTGGACTAATCTAATGAAGCAGGATGTGTTCTCCCCTTTTCTATTATCTGGAAGGATTTCTGTATGACTTTCTAAAAAACGTTTTGAAGAATTTACCAATAAAGCTGTTTGATCCTGTAGTTTTCATTATGGGAACAATTTTAGTATAGGAAGTCCAGCCCGCTACATACACACACATATTTCAGTCAAGTTCAAAAATTATAACTGATACACAGTAAAATCCATCCATTCTACCGGTTCTACCAGTTTTGACAAATGCATACAGTTATGTAACTACCACCATAATGAAGATACAGAACAGTTCCATCAACCCCCCACCCCCAAATTTCCTCCTTCCCTTTTGTACTCAGCCCCTTCTCCCCTCAGATCCTGTCAAGTACTAATCTGTTTTCTGTAGTTTTCCTTTTTCCAGAATTAATCTCTTTCATTGATCTGGGATTATTCAGGTTTTGTATTTCTGTGTCAGTTTTGGTAAAGTGGATTTTTCTAGGAATTTGGGTGTTCTTGAGACAGGGACTGTGGGTGTAGTTAGAGTAGGGGGAGGGCCTCCGGAAAAAGCAAGGCAGAATATTTGCAGTCAGAGCAATGTAACTACATGCAAGGAAACCCCCTACCAAAACTCTGTTAAAACATTAAGCTCTAGAGTCATTCTTCAGTAAGATCAGTTGGTGTTCCCCAGATAAAGAAGAGTAGCCCATGTTGTTATTATGCTAATCATTTGTAAGATTCACTTTAGCATGCTGAAAGGCCCAGGCCTATGTGCTGTCTTTCCTCTTTCAGATCTGATGGGGTGGTTTTGCAAACCAGGCAACTAATTTAGCATGCAGACCCAGCTGTAAACAACATAGTAAAAGGCAGGGATGATTCACCTTAAAGATAAGATTGCATTTTAACCCCCAGGAAGTTTGGGAAGCAGGATTCTTAACTTACTCTTTAGCAAACAGACAATACCTCAGCCCACCTTGGGGGCTGGGCAGGCCGCCTTTTGATATGCTCCTAGACCAAGACACCGGTATCCTGGAGAGACAGATGGGGTGAGGAATTCCTCGTGTTAAGTTAATTCTGGGTGTTCAGACGCCACTTAGCAGGTCTGCACCCCTAAACCGTTTTTCAAGTTCTCGAAAAATCCTCATCGGCCTATAAAACCCCTAGACAACGCACCACACTGGACTCTCTTGTCACCTCCTGGCATGAGCCGGGGGCTCTGTCCTATCACTTTATTTTTAAATAAAAGTCTGTACCTTGCTCTCCTACCTTGCCTGTTTGCTAAGCTCATTCTTCGGCTTCGTGAACAAGAACCCCGGCATCATTCTGATCCAGCTTGTCGTATTCATTGGCAACAATTGCTTGTAGTATCTTATTCTTTTTAATGTCTTCAGGATCTCTAGTGATGTTCCCTTTTCATTTTAATATTGGTTATTTGTGCTTCCCTTCATTTTTGTCAGTCTTCAATTCTTTTTTTTTTAATAATTTATTTTGGTATCATTAATCTACAATTACATGTGCAATATTATGGTTATTAAACTACCCCCTTCATCAGGTCCCCCCCACCAGTCTTCAATTCTTAACAATTTAAATCATCTCTTTGAAAAAAAAACCTTTTGGCTTTGTTGATTTCTTTATTGTTCAATTTGTTTCCTTTTTTTAAAGCTTATTCCTTATTATTTCTTTTTCACTTACTTTGGGTTTGATTTTTTTTTTTCTGGTTTCATGAGATGGAAGCTTAAATAATTAATTTCCAGTCTTTCTTCTTCTTCTAACATATGAAATTTAGACTGCAAATTTCCATTTAAGCAGTTTTAGCTGTTTTCTACCAGTTTTGATATACCATCTTTATTATCATCCCATTAAAAAATATTTTTTCATTCTGTTGTGATTTCTTCATTGACTCATAGGCTATTTAGAAATGTATGACTTAATTTCCTAGCAGCTTAATTCCACTGCAGTCAGAGAAAGTGCACAGAATTATTTCATCCTTTGAAATGTGTTGAGGCTTGCTTTATGACCCCAACTAATAATGAGTCTTGGTAAATTTCTTACATCTTTTTGTTCCACTATTGTTACTGACTGTGTATCCTGCCTCCAGAGGAAGGAGAATGTATGCCCACATTCTACAGTCCAGACTAGGAAGATATGCATTGTTTCATTTATATTATGTTGGCAAAAACATATTCACATGTCCACATGGCCAGGCCTAATGCAGAGGGAGCTGGGAAGCTGAATTCTCAGGGTACTCCCTCTGTAAAATAGCAAGAAAGCTGCATGGTGTCCTACATAACCTTCCAGCTAAGCAACTCCAGTTGGGGGTTTGAGGAGGTAGAGGGAAGAGTCTCGCTGTAGTTCTGGTAGAAAAATCCCAAGTTTGTATCACTTTCCTAGGTTTTATCAATCACTAAGGTAAAACTGATTGCCAAGACTGGATGTCCATTTTCCTGTGCCCACATGGACAGTATTAATAATACCTCCAGAATCACATAAAATGGGTTCCAAGGGGAAAAGTGAATTCTATTATCAAGCAAAGGGGACAAGGGGTACTGTACAAAAACTAAAAACAGACAAAAACGGTATTCACTACAAAATGTGAGAAAAAGGAGAAAAGTAACCACTGGATTTGGATTCAGAGTCACTGGTGTTCCTAATGAGACCCGTGGCCGTGGAGTGGCAAAGCAAAGCCAACTGGCGGAGGTGAGTGGGTGGTGCAGGGTTAAATGCAGAGGAGTGGATCATGGTGAAAGACAGGTGTCACTTTCAAGATGACTGGCTGTGAAGAGCAGCAGCTACAACGTTTTGGCTTGAGATCCCCCCAAAGATGGCCCTGGGACAAGGATTGGAGAGCAAGTACCTGGTTTGGGAAGTGATCCCAAGAAACACCTGTAGAAGAGGCGGACAGAAGCCAGGGAAAGGAAAGAATCCAACAAGAGAAGGTGCATTAATGAGCCGGTTTCAGCTGTCGGCAACTGGGGCTCAATTCTGCAGACAACCCCTGAAACGCAGTGTAGGATTTAGCCCTCCCTCCGATTCTTTGGATGGGCGAGGAAGCCAGGGCACTACCAACCGACTCTCATTCCTCATGGATGGAGGACTGCTGAGGGTGAGGGGGCTGTAAGCACCCCAGCATGCTCCGTTTCTCCACCGAGCAAGCTTCCCACAGCCAGTGACGCCTCCACGTGGTGGCCGAGCTGGACGTTTGCGCACAAAATGGGCGAGTGCCCGTCCCAAGAACATGGGCAAAAGTGGAAAAAGGAGGACGTTTTTACAGTATGCTAGGTTAGAGAGCGTGGGCACCGGGAGCACAGAATAGAGAGAGTCCCAGAATGTTCTTTCTCTGAAGCGTAAAAGATGTGAGGCGCATGGCTGATGCTGGTCATTTTCGGGGGAATGCAGGAAGTTTGAGGGAAATCTGATGGTCACAGTCCTCTCTCTGTCCCTAAAATGCGCCAAAAGTTGTTTCCTAAAAGGAAGTCAGGGTGGGATATCAGAACCGAAGGGACTTTAAAGCCACCTTCCCCGGCTCCGAAGGGGCGTTCGAGGTCCGGAGAAGAGAACGCCAGAGGCACAACGCCGGTAATTCGCAGGGCGGGCGGCGCAGTCGAGGGCTCCGGGCCTGGAGGGGAGTGTTTCCACGTGGAGTCTAAAGTCACCTCCTGGCCGTGCGCCACCCAGGAGGTCCCGGGCGAAAAAAGCACTTGACCCAAACAAGACAAGCAGCCGCCCTGGACGCTCCGGGTTCTCTGTGGTCCTTAAGCGGGAAAGGAAAGGACACGCTTCTTGGGGCAGGATGGTGCCTTAGAACTTTAAGTTCTCTCCACGAAACGTCCCTCGAAATAGCAGGTGGCAGATCCGAAAGGGACCTTCCGCGAACACCGACCCCAGGCAGCGACCCTGGGCTCGGGAGCACGAGCCGCAGCCCTGCTCTCTCTCCAGGTCGCAATCCAGCTGCGGCGTCCCTGGGCCCCCGCCAGCCCCCAGCCCCGCGCCCCCGGCTCCCTCCAGCCCCCAGCCCCGAGGTCCCCCGGGCTCCCTCCAGCCCCGAGGCCCCCCGGCTCCCTCCGGCCCCCAGCCCCGAGGCCCCCGGGCCCCCGCGGCCCCGCGCCGCAGTAAGTCCCCAGACCGCACAGCTGGGAAGAGCGCGCGGAGGGGCGGGACTCGCGCGCAGGCCGCGCGGCATCTCGGGGCGGAGGCGGGGCTCCTGCTCCTGCTGACGCGGGGGCGCGGCGGGGCCCGGGGGCGCGCGCCCGGACGAGCCCCGCGCTGAGCCGCTTCCCAGCCGGCTGTCCCTGCGGCGGCTCCCGGGCTCCTCCTTTGCCATGTACACCTTCGTGGTGCGGGACGAGAACAGCAGCATCTACGCTGAGGTCTCCCGGCTGCTGCTTGCCACCGGCCACTGGAGGAGGCTGCGGCGCGACAACCCCAGGTTCAACCTGATGCTGGGCGAGAGGAACAGGCTGCCCTTCGGGAGACTGGGTGAGCACGTCCCCGATTCCCGCCCTCCACGGCCCCCTGGAACGAGCGCTTTTGTTGTTAAGGTCACGGAGCTCCCCCTCTGTCCTTCCTCGGGAAGGAAAAAGAAGGATGCATAAAGGCCTGCACCCTTCCTTTTATTGCCTCTGGTTTCCAAAGCCGGACTCGGGCTGCAGCTGCCTGACGACAGCTGGTCCCTGCAGCCTGGGGCGCCGGCCGCGCGTTCCCGCAGCCCCGGCCCGACGCGCCCAGCCTGGCCTGGCAGAGCGCGGGGCGGGGCTCAGATGGGCGGGGTCGGGACCGGGGCACACCTCCCACCCGCGTGCGCGCCCAAAGGGGCGGGGCAGAGGAGGCCCGGCGGCTTCTAGAGCAGGTGGCGTAGGACCCGTGCAGGACAACAGCGCGTGGTCTCATGGCATCTCCTCTGCACAGTCATCCGGGAATGCGGAGCGCAGCCCCTCTCCGGATCGCCAGGCTTCCTGTCAAAGACCTAAGGGGAAAATCAAGGAGGAAAAGGCCTCTTCCTTGAAGGGCAACCCAGAGAGAGAACAGTGTTCTGTGTGCAGGGGAGGAGACAAGTTTTTAGAAATAGGTGAGGTCAGAGGGTGGAGAGGTTGAATGGGCAAAGGCTGCCTGGCTGCTGGGGGCTCCCACAGAGCCCTTGAGGGGCCGGGTACAGTCATGATGGCTGGAGGAACGAGGGTTATTGCAGGCTAGATTTAGGGAAAATTTTTCTTTGGAATGCTGCCTTGCACAACTGTTTATTATTATACAAGTTAAAGATGTATGATGGGGACACCATGGAAATACTGTTTACGGCCCTCAGAAATCTTGGAATTCAGGAAGTGTGTCTGGAGATTCCCTTTTGTTAAACTGTCCTCCCAGGAAACCCTCAGCAAAGAAAATACTTTACTTGAGAGAAGAAAAATTGTTTATAGTTGGGAACATTTGTTTCTTCCTTGCTCTATGTGCTTCCCTGTTTGACTTGCTTACCTTCTTCTTTGGACTGGGTAATGCCTGGCTCTAAAAGCTTATGTGGCATCCAAATACTAAAAATAGACAAAATTGCTGTGCTGGGACTGAAGCAGGGGTGGTTCACATTGCTGTGGTGCTCGGGACTAGGTGGAAGGAGCAGAAACCTTGAGGCACCAAATCCTAAACTGGTACTGCAAAGTCAGCAGATGATCAGTAAACATTTGGTGTTTATGGGACAGAAAATGGCACCCTACAACCAAAATGGTTATATGCCTTCCCTGTTAGGAATATTTAGCTTTTGCTTAAAGTGCATTGTGACACCCCAGGAGGTGGCCTACAGAGTCAGACAGAGACTCAGGAATGCCCGTGTTGTGGGGAGGAGAAGGTAGGCAGTTCAGGTGTGAGCCAGGTTCATCTGCCTCAGGGAGACAGGGAGAGCCAGCTAGTTCCTGAAACTTTTTGATTGTATGCTGTTCTCAGAGGAATTATTCTTACCTCTGTCACCTTCAACTCAACCTTCCTTTGTTTGGCCTAACTTTTACTTTTGTTGCTGGAAATTCACATTAGGATTTTAAACAAAAATTGAGTTTTATTTGTATCCTTTCTGTTCTAATTTTATAGAAGAGGGGACATGCAGGAAGGTCTGTTGAAAATGAGTTTCCCAGTGGGGAGATGCGCAGAAGAAATCTGGGCTTCTGATATTATAGGCATGGCCTCTCCACTACCTTCTAGTGGCTCTCCTGGAAGCGCACAAAAGTAGGCATTTGTGAGAAAAGTGCTGTCGTAGTTCTGCTGTCTTTAATGGCTATACAAAGCAAGGTTAGGGGTGTCAAATGTGACTGTTAAAGTCTTTACTGTACAAAGATTACTAAATCCACGTGTGGTAAGAGTTGGGTGTGGTTGGGATGAGGGAGAGGTGAAGTAGAAAATACCTCTTCATCCTAAGAAGCAAAAATGAAGCAGTAGCCCTTGGCAGACCTACAATGTCCATATTATCATATCCTCTCTTAGAAGGGTGAGCTGCTAAGGAAAGGGGGAGCACGGTGCCAGGCTATAGGATTGTTCCACTTCCAGCTTCTAGTCCTGAAATGGGAGAAAGAGGAGCTGGGCATGACAAGCCACTCCCTCCCCGCGTGCTGGCACTGACCTTGCCATTTCCCACCCTTCCTATTTCCATTCTGAGCCTCCTCTTTCCTTTATAGGTCACGAGCCGGGGCTGATGCAGCTGGTAAATTACTACAGGGGGGCTGACAAACTGTGCCGAAAAGCTTCTTTAGTGAAGTAAGTGTTCTTTAAGACCTGTTTTCACTTCTTTGCATAAATGTTGTTGGCTTTCATCCTGAAGCACTTAAGCAAAAATGTGAGATTTCTTATACAGGGTGAAATACTTTTATTTTGAAAGTCAACAGTATTAGTTCTGGAGTGTCCTCTCTGCTACTCTGATTGCAGTCCAAAACTTTGCTGTTTGTGCTTGATAAAGCCTGCCTGTCTCTTAGGTGAGTCTCCTTTTAGAAGCGGAGCCGGAGACAGGGTTTCTTGTGTGATTCCACAGTGGGGTGGGGGTGGGCGGTGGCTCTCAGGAGAAACTTATCCAGATGGAAGGGGAGTAGAACAGCCAGGGAAGGAGGCAAGCAAAGAGGTGGTTCTAACTGAAGTCTTGCCTCAGCCTGGCTCCATGGAGCTCGGAGTGAATGGCACCTCAGAGTTATTGCAGCTGAGGCGAGGGGACCAAGCTTCTGTACTCCAGTATCCATCAGCCACTGGCTACAGGGAGAAATGAAGGATATAGCTCCCAGTATTTCTGAGCAGGGGTTGGACCCTGGAGAGGGGGAATGCATGAGCCCTTGGCAGCCGACTCGCAGCAGCCTGGGTTCCCTCAGGACACCTGGGCAGGGTATAACAGCATCTGCCACACTGCCCATCTCTGAGCAGTTGGGTATGGCCAGCTGTCTAAAGCAGAAGGAAGCAGTATTATACAGTGATTAAGATCAGCAGCTTAAGTTTTAATCCCAGCTCTTCCTCTTAACTAGCTTGGGCAAATTTCCTCATCCCTCTAAGCCTGAGAAGCTTCCTCATAGGCAGTTGTGAAGATTAAATAAGGTGACACGTGAAGTCTGTAGCACAGTGGTACACCGTGAGTGTTCCACTCTGTGCCTTAGTTTCCTTCCCTCTAAAATGGGGATAATAATAGGGGCTACCTCAGGGTTGTGAGGATTGAGTTAATTTATATACAGGCTTTGAGTAATGTCTGTTTCATAGTTCACACTATTTAAGCGCAAACTCTTCTTAGAACTACTATTGTGGCCGCCATTGCTGGTTTGTCATTCTTTCAGTAGGGAAGCACTGAATATGGCCCTTAAAATCAGGGCTGCAGCAGATCTCCAGGATTCCTTCCACGATGAGTACTGAACTACACGTGCAGCCAAACAAACCATGGGGATAGGACAACCTGGAAGACACGATTAAATGCAAATGCTCTTTTCTGCACTCCCATTTCTTTCCGTTCACACACACTGGCCCTAGTAAATTATATATACATCTCCCTCTGTGATGGGTTTTTCTGATTCACCAGCTGTTCCTAAAAGAGAGCAAGGCTTCTTGAAGTCTTTTTATTATATATTCAGAATGCAAGAGATTGCTTCACCAGAAGTGGGATATGATGGTTTATCCAGATTATTCACTTAGAAATTTCTATATTATATTTATTTAATATTTTTTCTACTATGGTTTTTTTAAATCTAAAGATAAAGGTAGAATTTTGCTTTCATATGTAGGAATAGAGGATGCTGTAAAAAAATATATATATATACATATATATAGAACATTATATATAATGTCTTACATATCTTCATACTTTGCAGCTGTAATGAGGTGGAGTGAGTACAGGGCTGGAGTCCTGACCGGGTCTGAGTAGGTATCTAGATCTGTGACCTTGGACAGCGCCACTCTGAATTCCAGGTCCCATCTGTAAAATGAGGGCCGTAGTGGTCATACCCGCTTTTTGCCTGTTTGTGGCACGTGACATGGTCTGCGATGGTGAATGATTTTCACAGGCTGGGGTTTGTCAACATCCTCGTAAGCTACCTTTGCTCTCTCAGGTGTCCTGCAAGGACAGTGGTAATTCCAGGAGGTGATGCTTTCATTCATCATTTGGTTTCTCTCCCATAACTTGTATGGCTTGAAAGAACCCCGGGGAGTTAAAAATGTAATTGCCCTCATTTTAGTAGGACAAAATGGCAGCTCATAGAGGACAGGTGGGCCTCCCTTGGCCATAGCATTTAGTGTGGAGCCCGGACAGTTCTAATCTGTAAAGATGGGGCCCATGGGCAGCATGCTGGGTGTCCCTCAGAGGGCTTCCCAGAGCCTCAGTGGGGCCCTACGTGGGACCCTGTACAGCACATGCCTTCCTCTTGCCAGTCAGGGAGCTTCAGAGGCCACAGTCTCAGAGCCCTGAATGGCTTTTCTCCTGGTCCAACTTTGAGGCTCTTTTCCTTTTCTGAGCGTTTTCCCCTTGTACATGTAAAAAAAACCCTCCGTTTGTGATTTTTTTTCCACATGGGCTTACAAGGAAATGTAGCAAATGCTAAGGACAGGAATAGAATGCTAGCCACATGTGTAATTTTAAATTTCCTAGAAGCCGCATTAAAATAAGTACAAAGAAACAGGTGCAATTTATTTTAATAATATATTTTTACTTAAATTAATCTAAAATATAACTTTGACATGTAATTGATATAAAAAATAATGAGATGTTCTACGTATGAATTTTGTCATTCCAAGTCTTCAAAATCTGCGTGCATTTTACATTTATAGGCTGCCTTAATTCAGGCACTAAATTCTCATCTGAAACCCTTGATCTGTATTGAGATTTCATAAAAATTTATGGTTGAAAAAGTAGCATTACATACCCAAGTTGTCCCACATACATAAGTTTTTCAGTTACTGAGTCAGATACCAAAAAATCATTTTTCTTTAATAGTTGCATGCACATTGACAAAACTGGTTCCTATTTTTAGATGAGTTGACTTGACTTTTCAAAACTGTCCAAGTGAAGTAAATTCACCAACTCTTACGTCAACTCAGTATTATTAATAGATGAATTCAAAGGAAGTATTGAATAAATTGAAAAGAAACTCTAAACCTTTAACAATGTCAACAAAATGTTCTTTAAATTTGTCTTTAATTTTTGCAGCCAATTTGCATAGTGCTATTACCATTGAAATCTTCTGCATATTGAATCATTTTATATGTAAAACATTACTATTGATTTGTATTATGAGGTTGGAACATGAATTCTCACACTTGTCTTGTTAGGTCATAAGTAAGATCTTTTCCCTTCCCTGGAGCTTTTAAGTTGAGCTTATTTATATGCAGGTAGGTATAGGTGAGAAAACCTAAATCACACTGCCGTTTTTTACCTTTAATTATTGTATGAAAACAGTGATTTGGTAAGCAGTCCTTTTATTGCCAAAAAACATCTGAATTGGAGTTAGCAATACAGTAAATCTTTGTAAAACTCCTTTCTCAGTCATTGAGCACTGGCAAAGAGCACAGTTATCATTAAATTCGTTGTCTTTGTGTTTCTTTCAACAGTTCCATATGGGGAATCATTGTAGCATTTGTAGGGATATAATAACCCATTTTAGCAGCTGTGTCCATGATACTTTTCATAGAGAGGGCTTCAAAAAACTGAGCGCAAATGTTTTCAATATGTATCATTGCAATGAAGTAAATGTTTCCACTATGTATCATAGAGTAGAATGAAGCAGTGAAGGAAGCATCAGTCTATTAAAATCCCAATAAGTCAGATTTTAACCCAACCTAGCTGAAGTACTGTCTGTCATGACAGAAACTGATTTTTCACATGTACATGAAATTCTTCTTTGACAGATGCAAAAGATTCAAGAATATCTACACTACAAGGTTGATATTTTTTAGGCTGCAGTTGGGCAATGTTGTTTCATATATTTGGGAATTCTTGGAGGCCAAACATACTCAAAGTATTAATTGGGCAATGTCTCATGTCATGCAGCTCAACTAAAGCTAAAGAAAAATATTTAAGATTTTTCAAATTTTGGATCAATTTCGGTGTTATCAGAATCGTTTTGTACTCTATGGGCAATGTTCGTGACTTAACTAAAAATTGTTCACTTTTTGTAGAATATCTCTTTAGTGTTTTCCTCAAAATATTTCCTTTAGGCTTATTTCTACCTCTAAGACGTGTGTGTGTGTGTGTGTGTGTTAGAGTCCAAGCCATTTTAAAAGTGACTGAAGTTAAAAGTTCAGAGTTCAGAGCCTATTAAAAATTTGTTAAAAGAATTTTTTGTCGGGCATTGAATTCTGATTTTAGTCACTAATGTCACTGATTCTTTTTGACTGTTGAGAGGAAACTGCTCTTGAAATTCATTATGTGTTTGCTGAACATGTCTCCTTTATACAGCAAATAAACTGCTTTTGGCTTCACTCTGCTACAGCAAATTGCAAGTGCTGCCCATTATGAAATTTGGGACATCTTTCTTTTTGTTTTTTTCCCTTTGCTGTTCTGGTCATGGTTCTAGCTCTGCATCCCCACTCAGTTCTATATCAGGCATACGCCTTTGTTTTAAATTTGAAAATTTGTCATACTTATTTTTTGACTAGAAAAATAATTACATTTCATTTTGGTTACAAATTACGTTTTACATAACTATCATTATAACTCATGCTCTCTGCATAGTAAACACATTATAGTGCATGGGGGAAACCCATCGCTTGGACTGAATCACTCCATTGTTCCTGAGTAGAATAGTGATGGGCTGATGTGTAATTCTAGGAAACAACACGTGTGTCTGACATGCACACTGCAATACAACAGAAATGTCTTAGGTCATGCAGTGGTTAAAGGAAAAGGGAATCCTACCAAAACAGTGAAGTTATATTTAGTGGAAAATTTTTTAATGTTTCAGTTTCTAAATTGAAAATAAACAAAATTGAATATTCCGTTCCGGAGTTGCATTGGCCACATCTGAAGTGTTCCGAAGCCACTTGTGACTAGTGGCCGCCAGAGTGGACGATGCAGATAGAGTTGAACATTCAGTGAGTTAGAAATTTACTTATTTAGTGTTCTTTTGAGTTCAAGTAACTTTTCAATTCTGTTGCTGTTGACTTAAAAATAACCTTATTTTAAATCTCAATTTCTGCCATTTGCTGAGAGTGGGTTTTGCACCTTACCCCAGGCTTAGCATTAATGATTCTGTTCCAGACAGACTAAAGAGCACAGCGTAGAGAAAGCCTGCAAATGTCTTTGGGTATGCTTCTCCCTGCCTCTCATCCCTGGGAGTAAGGGCGGGTTTAGAGTTAGGACTAGGGAGTTTGGGGCTTGCAGGATGACTGTTTCTTACTACCTGTGTGATCTTGGGAAATTTACTTCTCTGTGACCCACTGCCTAATCTCTGAAATGTGATTCTCATGCCCCCCTCCAAGGGTCCTAGAAGAGTAAACGCAGTGGGAAGCCCTTTGTAAGCTCTTATATTTATTGTCTTCCTGGGGGCTGACTTTATCTTCCCTTGTGTTATGTTATTTGGGGGGCAAGAAGTATGTTTGGTTATGACCACTGGAGTCGTTGTCCCATTAGAAAGATTCCTTCTTTATTCTGTCATTGAAGCTAGGCTGAGCTAAAAAGCAAGGAATGAAGAACTGTAATAAGTCTGTAGATAATTCAGATTCCTAAGTAGTAGCCTTTTCTCTCCAGAGAGTTGGACCAAGATAGTATATGGATCTAGTTCAGCCACAGTGTATTTCTTGAGAAGTTGTTGGCCCAGGATTATTTCAAGTTTCTTTAGAGATGCATTTTAAAAGGTACATACTCTAGACATTAAGCCCCTTTTGAATCAACTGGACATGCCTTTAAGCTTACATGTAGTAGGTATGTGCTGCCTACTCCTGCATTAGAGGTCTGCCCTGGGAGGCCAAGAGCAAAGAGTGAGGTAAGAAGGAGATCAGATCCTGGCCCTTATATTGCTCTGCCTCAGCTGTAGGGGACAGTGCCATCTTTTCTGAATAAAGTGACAGGGTATAGTAAAAAGGGAGACTGACCCTCTGTCATCTGCCAGGCTAATCAAGACAAGCCCAGAATTGGCTGAGTCCTGCACATGGTTCCCAGAGTCCTATGTGATTTATCCAACTAATCTCAAGACCCCAGTTGCTCCAGCACAGAATGGAATCTACCCGCCTGTCAATAGCTCAAGGACAGATGAAAGGGAATTCTTCCTGGCTTCTTATAACAGAAAGAAAGAAGATGGAGAGGGCAACGTATGGATTGCAAAGTCATCAGCCGGTGCCAAAGGTGAGTTGGCATTGCCCCCTTCTCTCTTTCCTGCATGCTCCCCATGTGCTTTGTTCAATCCTTTGTTAGATTTTAGTGATGTCTTCAGATGAATGACTATTCTAATCTGAGTCCTCAGGGGTAGAGATCACATCTAGTTACATAGTTTTAGGTATCTAACTACTGATAACTTGTAAAGATACATCTCTGGCTCAGGTGTTTCTTGGCATTCAGTGTGGGGGCATTTTAAACTTAACCAGTCTGTTACAGAGCTCTCCATTCCCTTCCCACCTTTACCCACCCCAGCCCACCTCTCCTTCAGTTTTCCCACTTAGGGTGTCATCCCACTGTTCACCTAGTCTCTGAAGCCCCAAGCTTAGGAGTCATCCTGGGCTGCTCTTTTCTTTACAACTGGACCTAATGTGGCAGCAAGTCTTGCTAGCTCCTGGGTTCTGAACTAGACTTTTTCTTGCCATTTCCATTGCTCTCACTTGAAGTCAAAGCCACTTGCCTCTCTGGTCTATGTAATTGCAGGGTCTGTTCATAGCCAGTTCTCCTTGGAGACAGTGATGTTCTAAAAACAAATCTGATCACGTCACTCCCTGCTCCAGACTGACCAGCCAGGTTCCAAAGGCAATTAGAATAAACTCCAGATTCCTGGTGATAGCCTCCATCATTTGACATTTGCTCATGACCTCTGATCTCACCTGCTGTTCTTGGCCTTGCTCACTGTCCTGTAGCCACGCCTGTCTACTTTCCTGCAAAAACTCAAAATTGGTCCCTGCACCCGAAGGGCACTTACATGGATTATGGTCTTTTCTCTCAGCTCCAATGTTGCCTTGCCAGAGGAGGCTTTCATGATCTAAAATAGCTTTTATGACTGTTGCTTTCTATCCTACCCTGTTCTTCTTCCTCCTCGCACTGACTCTATCACGTATCTGCTTACCTGTCTCCCCTGTCATACGGTGAGCTCCATGTAAACACAGACTTTCTTTCTTATTCATCTTTGTACCTTCCCCACAGGCACTCAGTAAATGTGTTTTGAGTGAATACATAGAAGGGATGAGGTTTATAATACTAACTGAGGCTAAAATATAGGCAGTTCAATGTAATGAACACATAAACACAGTCTCTCTCTCTATAACTACCATCATATGCTCTTTTAAAAACCACTCCATTTTGAACTTCCTTCTTCTTTTATTGCCTTGAAAGACCATCTGGCCATTGGTACTCATTTCTGTCCCTGGTCCAGTGGGCCTCACCTTCTTTTCCACCAACCATGGGACAGGAGGGCATCACCTGAATCTCCTGAAAGTGGGAGAGTTGGACTCTTGCCGTGAGCCAGGTACCTCACCTACTTCTCTCTCTCCTCTTCTGACCTCTTCTCAGGTACTGTCCCCTAGCTTGGTTCTAACAGAAAATGGGGGAATTGGAAGAGGAAATAGACATTCACAATATTCTAGATTCTTCCTGTGGATTTGGGCCCTGAGGCAGGATGGCCACCGTAGGGACTCGTGTGTCATGGAGCCTTGACTGGCATGGGAACTGGGAGCGAGGCAGGACCCTTGGTGGGAGGACATGTCAGGTCACAGCAGCAATACCCCCTGGACTCCCCCTGGACCCTTACCAAGGCAGTACACAAGGTGACACCCAGTACCAGGGAGCAGTAAAAAGAGAACAAAATGCCAGACAAAGAAGAAATTGTGCTTTAGGAGTTAAGTGGTGTGCATTTGTTTTGTTTGGGACCTACAAAATGAAGCCAATAGAGTCAATGAATGGCTTTTATTTTTGTTAAACAAATAGTACCTGTTACCTGCTGAGTAGAGTTGGCTCAACTTCACACTATATGTGGTACCAAGACCCCCTGTGCACCATCCCCACCACCCATCTTGGGTCTGAGCTGCCCTTCCCTTCACCTGGAGCACTGCCTTCTGCTTTGGGCGTTTTCCAGCAGACAGCTCGTCAGGGCAGTCAGGCCATGTCATGTCTGTGTTCACTGCTGTCTCCCTGGGGCCAGGGCAGCGGCACCTGGTACCCAGCAAAGGTTCAGTATATGTATTGAGTGAGTGAATGAGTGGATGCATGAAGTAATGTGTATATGGAGATATAGGGATACATGACATAGACTTGGATCTCATGCCCTCGTGGACCCAATCCAGTCAGATGCTAACTGCGCATCTATTTCCAGATAAATAGTTGAGAACAGCAACAAGGACAACAAAATACTGTGACCTTGAAGCTCCTTGAAGAATTCCAGAGTTCTGTGACAATTTCACCAGGTTTAGTTAGTAAGGATATACATAAGCAGTATTAGAAATACAGTTAACAAACACATGGAAACATGCTACACTAGTATCCAAAACGTATAAAATAAATGTGGATTTTATGTATCATTTTATACCTGTAAAATAAGAAAAAACCTTCAGTGATACTCTTGCTGAAAGTTGCTTGTGAACTGTTCCCTTTTTAGTGGTGACACACAGCCCTTTGGAAAAGCAATAGGATAACACAGAGCAAGAGCCATAAAGAGTCTGTGTGCTTTGGCCCACTAATCTCATTCCTGAACACTTCAGGGGAATATTTTAAAAGAAACAAGAGTGATCGACAGCACAGACATTTACTACTTTGTTACCTGTAATAGCAAAATATTATTTGGAAACAACTCATTCTCCAGCATTGAGTAAACAAATATATAACTTTTTATATCCACACAATGGGATTTTTTCAGCTGCTAACATGATTGTGAAATGAATCTAGAAACAGTGAAAATATTGACAATATAAAGTCAAAAAATAATATGAAATGAGTTCACTGTTATTGAGCCTGTCTTTGGAAGGTAATGGAAAGAAAAACAACTATATTAGAAAATAAGACTATGGGTAACTTTTCTATTTCACTTTAGTGTCATGTTTTTTCAATGATAATAGTTTTTAAAGTTGTAAAAATGTATCTGTCTTTTCACTTTCCCATTATTTTTCCCACCTACGAGCCATAGGTATGCTACTTTTCAATGGGAAATAATTTACATAAGGAAAATAAGGTTAGAGTGTATGGGGAGGACATAGCCAGATTATGGAGACAAGACATTAATAAGTGACAAAGATAGTTTCAGGGCATTAGTTTAGTCAGAAAGTGATGTTTTAGGGTGGTTATTCTAGAAGTAGTGTAGTAGAGGAGGAAAGACTAAGGTTGACAGAAAAATTGGCAAATGGAAATAAAGAGGAACCGGGATACCTGAGTGTGGTTTCTGAGGGAGATGAAACAGAACGAGTCGTGTTCATACAAAAAGAGAGGAAGGGAGCTTTTCCAAGTTGTTCTGCAGTTTCTTTTAAAAGGCTAACCAAATGGTGGAGCAAGTGACAGAAACAGGGTAGTTGGAAAAGGGTTGGCTTTTAGGAAAGATGAATCATTAAGTTAATGAACTAAATTAAATTAATTTGTACTGAAACCATGAGACCTGAGTAGAGACAAGCTATAAATATAAAGCATGGGTGGGAGGTCCTAGAACTAAAAAGTGAGTTCAGCAAGGTTGCAGGATATGAGATCAACACAAAAATGAATTGCATTGCTGTATACTAACAGCATATGGAAACCAAAATTAGAAACAATACCACTTACAAATCACCTTAAAGAAAATGAGATGCCTCAGTATAAACTTAACAAAACCTGTACAGGATCTGTGTGCTAAAAATTACCAAACAGTGAAAGAAGTAAAAAGAACGTAGATAAGTGAACATGCATACCATGTTCATGGATTGTAAGACTCAACATAATAAAGATGTCATTGCACCCCAAATCAGTCTATAGGTTTAATGTGATTGCTATCAAGACCTCAGCCAGGTTTTTGTGTAAACATAAAGCTGTTTCTGGTATTCATATGGAAAAGCACAGGCTCTGGAATAACAAACTATCTTGAAAAATAATGAAGTGGGAGGAATCACTGTACCTGATATTAATGCATACTACGTACCTTCAGTATCCAATATAGTGTGGTGTTTGTGGGGGGATGGTAACATAAATCAGTGGAACAGAGAACTCAGAAATAGGCCCCCATATATGCCTACCTGATTTTTGACAAAGGTACAAAAGCAATGCAATAGAAGGAGGAGAGACTTTTCAACAAATGGTTCTGAAGCAGGTGGATATCCACGGACAGAAACATGAGCCTCAACCTAACCTCACACCTTGTGCAAAAACTAAATCAAAATGGATTGTGGACATAAATATAAAGTACAAAACTATAAAAGTTTTCAGAAAAGAAAAAGGAAATAGGACTTAAAAGCTCTTAAACTTGATTCCAAAGGTATGATCCATAATAGCAAAAGTTGATAAATTGAACCTCATAAAATAAAAAGCTTTTGCTCTGTGAAAGACCCTACTAAAAGGATGAAAACACAAGCTACAGACTTGGCAAAAGTCTGTCAAACCACATTATCTGACCAAGAACTCATATCTATGATATATAAACAACTAGCAAGACTTAACGGTCAAAAAAAAAAGTAATCCAGTTAGCAGGCAAAAGACATGAGAATGCATTCCACTGAAAAGACTCTACAGATGAAAAATAAGCAAATGAGAAGATTTCCAATATCATTAACCATTAAGGGAATTCAAATTAAAACCATAAAGCCATAACTATACCCATGTTAATTTAATTTACTAGTTTTTATTTAAATTAAGAAATAGTCATGACATCAAATGCTGGCAAGGATCAGGAGAAACTAGATCACTCATACAGTACTGGCAGGAATGTAAAATGGCACAACCACTTTGGAGAACAGTTTGTTAGTTCTTCAGAAAGTTAGACAGGAATACCATATGACCTAACAATTCCACTGGCAGATATATTCCTGAAAGAACTGAAAACATGTTCACACAAAAACTTCTATGCAAATCTCCACAGCAGCATTATTTATGGGAGCCAAACAACTGTGGAAACAAACCCGTCCATCAGTTGTTGAATGGATGAACCAAAGGTGGTATATCCATACAATGGAATATTATTGTCATAAGAAGGAGGAACAAAGTATTGATACATGCTGCAACATGGATGAACCTTGAAAACATTATGCTAAATAAAATAAGCCAGACACAAGAAGGCCACACACTGTAGGATTCCATTTATATGAACCATCCAGAACAGGCAAATCCATAAAGACAGAAAGTAGATTAATGGTCATCAGGGACTAGGGTGAGGAAGGAATGGGGAGTGACTGTGAATGGATTGGGTTTTTGGGGGAAGTGATGAAAATCTTCTGAAATTAGATTGTAGTGATGGTTGCAAAACTCTAGGATGTATGAGAAATCGTTGAATTGTACACTTTGAAAGGGTGCATTTCCCATTTGTAGAATATTTCTCAATAAAGCTATTAAAGAGGACATCATTTATTTACTATTGATGGATACCTTCAGTATATCCAATTTTTTTTCTATTATGATGCTGCAGGGAATCTACCTATACATTTGCGTGTATGCCCTAACCTCCTGGTATTTCTATAAGATGTAGTGTTAGAAATGGGTTTATTGGTCATAGGAGGTACATAGTCTTTCTTGTGGTAGCCAGTAGCCAATAGTAGAGTGGCATTTAGTGAGGGTGCTCGGATATTTTGAATGTCTGTAACAATGGAGTGTCATGGTTGGAACCTGCCGAGATAGTGGTTGTGGTCGTCCATGGAGAGAGTGTTGGATAGATAACCCTGGTGCTCTTGTGACGGGGGGAGGGGAATGGTTTGGAGGAATGAAGGGATGGAGAGAGAAAAGAGGAACAGGCCAATGAAAGCTTCCTGTCAGTTTTCTCCTGCTGTCAATACTTCCTTTCTGGCTTTTCCAGAGCTTTTCCTCTTGAAATGAACTGGACTGATTTCTGTTTTGATTTTGCCCTGTAGGGGAAGGCATCCTCATCTCCTCAGAGGCTGCAGAGCTTCTGGATTTCATAGACGACCAGGGCCAGGTGCACGTGATCCAGAAATACCTTGAGCGCCCTCTGCTCCTGGAGCCGGGTCATCGCAAGTTTGACATTCGGTAACACATCAGTGTCTGGAGTTCTGTTTTATTCGTCTGAAAAAATTGCAGTGGTGTGTAATGAGGATGGTATTTCACCGTGCTTAATACCTTACCAAAACTGAGCACAGCTGATTGGAACTGAGGTTCTGTACCTAATTTTCTATTTTTCTTTTAATATTTTTCTGTTCTTTCTAGAAAATGTTACTAAGAATATGGATTTTATATTTTTATGTTCTATTTCATGAAAATGACTCGTGGATCCATAGAGAAGTGTATAAATGTATGGGACTTGCTCATGGTCGAGGCTGAGAGATGCACATAAAACACATAATCAGATACAACAGATCATGTGATCCAGCCAAATAATATGTCCTTGCTACATTATTTGTGCCCCACTTTTTAAGGATTTCATGAACACACCTAGGTTTTTGGATTTTAACTTCATGAGCAAAGGGCCTGAAGTAGAGAAAGATGTTGTATGGTGCTTTCCAGAGACACCAGCCCTGCCCCAGCTTGCCCTCGGCCTTGCCCTCCTCTCCTCGCCAAGGACTCGGTCTCCCTGATGCCTTCACAGCGACTTGCTGCCTCTTGAATCCTATGTCAGATCGGCTTCAGAATGAACAGTCTTCTTAAGATGACTGAAAGACCAAACATGACAAATGGAGGCTTCATAGATAAACCTTAAAAAAGCAACTAGATCTCTTCAAAATGCTTTTTTTTTTTTTTTTTTTTACTGGCAAAACGGGTTTATTCAGGAACAACAGAGAGCTGCAATCCTTGAAAAGCAAGTTAGGGCAAACCACAGGCTTGTCTGGAGAACAACGGAAAGGAGGCTCTTTTTATAGTGGAAAGGTGGGGAAGACTGGGGGGACTGTTCTAAGTAAAAAGTCCATTGGAGGAAACTGGGAGTCCCAGGGTCATGTCTGTTCATTGGCAGAGTTGTAACAGTCTCATTGGCCCCAGTGTTGCTATGCGAGACAGAAACCCTTTCCTCCCCCTACTGGGTGGTAAAGTAGCCAAAATAGTATGAGTTGCAAGGTATCCATGTCTTCTTTCTGCTGGGTCGGCCATAGATGAGGAGTGGTGGGTGTGAGAGCTCCCCCTGCAGGCCTTCCGGATCCATGTCAGTGAGGTATCCAATTATCAATTTTCACAATACGTTATCTTTTTTACTTAATTATTTAATTTCAGCAATATTGTGTGCTTTTTAAGGTACATACAAGACTTGCACAAATTCTGTTGAATCTATCCCTAAACTTTCATATTCTTGATTCTATTTTCACGTTCAAGTTCCAATAGGTTCTTGCTATTAAAGAAACACAGTTGAGTTTTGTACATTAATCTTGTATGCTGTGAACCTGTTAAGCTCAGTTCTAGTGGTTTTTTGGGGATATATTCCTTAGGATTTTCTATATGAGGATCATGTTAGCTTTGAATAAATATATATTTTTTCCTTATTTTCAATGTGCCTTTAAAAAAAATTAAGGTATCATTAAATACAATCTTACAAAGGTTTCACATGAGCAACATTATGGTCTCAACATTCACCCATATTATCAAGTCCCCCGCAACTCCACTGTGATCACTGTCCATCAGTGTAGTAAGATGCTATAGACTCACTACTTGTCTTCTTCCTGCTATAATGCCTTCCCTGTGACCTACCTATATTGCAAATGCTAATTATAATGCCCCCTAATCCCATTCTCCCTCCCTCTCCACCCACCCTTCCCACCCCCTTCCCTTTGGTAACTGCTAGTTCCTTCTTGGAGTCTGTGAGTCAGCTGTTGTTTTGTTTCTTCAGTTTTGCTTTGTTGTTATACTCCACAGATGAGTGAAATCATTTGGTACTTGGCCTTCTCTGCCTGGCTTATTTCACTGAGCTTGTTACCCTCTAGCTCCACCCATGTTGTTGCAAATGGTAGGATTTGTTTTCTTTTGATGGCTGAATAGTATTCCATTGTGTATATGTACCACCTCTTCATCCATTCATCTACTGATGGATACTTAGGTCATCTGTCTGCCTTTTACTCCTTCCTATTCTTTTTTTTTTCATAATTTACTTTGGTATGATTAATCTACAATTACATGTGCAATATTTGGTTATTAAACTACCCCCTTCAACAGGTCCCCCCCACCAACCCCATTACAGTCACTGTCTGTCCATCAGCCTAGTGAGATGCTATAGAGTCACTACTTGTCTTCTCTGAGTTGTACAGCCCTCCCCATGCCCCCCCAACATTACATCTGCTAATCGTAATGCCCCTTTTTCCCTCTTATCCCTCCCTTCTCACCCATCTTCCCCAGTCCCTTTCCCTTTGGTAACTATTAGTCCGTTCTTGGGTTCTGTGAGTCTGCTGCTGTTTTGTTCCTTCAGTTTTTTTCTTTGTTCTTGTACTCCACAGATGAGTGAAATCATTTTATACTTGTCTTTTTCGGCTTGGCTTATTTCACTGAGCATAATACCCTCTAGCTCCATCCATGTTGTTGCAAATCGTAGGATTTGTTTTCTTCTTATGGCTGAATAATATTCCATTGTGTATATGTACCACATCTTCTTTATCCATTCATCTACTGATGGACACTTAGGTTGCTTCCATTTCTTGGCTATTGTAAATAGTGCTGCGATAAACATAGGGGTGCATCTGTCTTTTTAAACCTGGGCTGCTGCATTTTTAGGGTAAATTCCTAGGAGTGGAATTCCTGGGTCAAATGGTATTTCTATTTTGAGTTTTTTGAAGAACCTCCATACTGCTTTTCACAATGGTTGAACTAATGTGCATTCCCACCAGCAGTGTAGGAGGGTTCCCTTTTCTCCACATCCTCGCCAACATTTGTTGTTTGTGTTTTGGTTGTTGGCCATCCTCACTGGTGTGAGATGATATCTCATTGTGGTTTTAATCTGCATTTCTCTGATGATTAGTGACTTGGAGCATCTTTTCATGTGCCTGTAGGCCATCTGAATTTCTTCTTTGGAGAATTGTCTGTTCATATCCTCCACCCATTTCTTAATTGGATTATTTGCTTTTTGTTTGTTGAGGTGCGTGAGTTCTTTATATATTTTGGATGTCAACCCCTTATCGGATATGTCATTTATGAATATATTCTCCCATACTGTAGGATGTCTTTTTGTTCTACTGATGGTGTCCTTTGCTGTACAGAAGCTTTGCAGCTTGATATAGTCCCACTTGTTCATTTTTGCTTTTGTTTCCCTTGCCCGGGGAGATAAGTTCATGAAGAAGTTGCTCATGTTTATGTCTAAGAGATTTTTGCCTATGTTTTTTTCTAAGAGCTTTATGGTTTCATGACTTACATTCAGGTCTTTGATCCACCTTGAGTTTACCTTTGTGTATGGGGCTAGACAGTAGTCCAGTTTCATTCTCTTACATGTAGCTGTCCAGTTTTTCCAACACCAGCTGCTGAAGAGGCCATCATCTCCCCATTGTATATCCAAGGCTCCTTTATCAAATATTAATTGACTGTATATGTTTGGGTTAATGTTTGGATTTTCTATTCTGTTCCACTGGTCTGTGGGTCTGTTTTTGTGCCAATACCAAATTGTCTTGATTACTGTGGCTTTGTAGTAGAGCTTGAAGTCAGGGAGCGTAATTCCCCCTGTTTTATTCCTCCTTCTCAGGATTGCTTTGGCTATTCGGGGTCTTTTGTGGTTCCATATGAATTTTAGAATTATTTGTTCCAGTTCATTGAAGAAAGCTGTTGGTAGTTTGATAGGGATTGCATTGAATCTGTAGATTGCTTTAGGTAGTATAGCCATTTTGACAATATTTATTCTTCCTAGCCAAGAGCATGGGATGCATTTCCATTTGTTAGTGTCCTCTTTAATTTCTCTTAGGAGTGTCTTGTAGTTTTCAGAGTACAGGTCTTTCACTTCCTTCGTTAGGTTTATTCCTAGGTATTTTATTCTTTTTGATGCAATTGTGAATGGAATTGTTTTTCTGATTTCTCTTTCTGTTAGTTCATCATTAGTGTATAGGAAAGCAACAGATTTCTGTGTGTTAATTTTGTATCCTGCAACTTTGCTGAATTCAGATATTAATTCTAGTAGTTTTGGAGGTGGAGTCTTTAGGGTTTTTTATGTACAATATCATGTCATCTGCAAGTAGTGACAATTTGACTTCTTCTTTACCAATCTGGATGCCTTGTATGTCTTTGTTTTGTCTGATTGCCGTGGCTAGGACCTCCAGTACTATGTTGAATAACAGTGGAGAGAGTGGGCATCCCTGTCTTGTTCCCGATCTTAGATGAAAAGCTTTCAGCTCTCGCCGTTAAGTATGATGTTAGCTGTGGGTTTGTCATATATAGCCTTTATGATGTTGAGGTACTTGCCGTCTATACCCATTTTGTTGAAAGTTTTAATCAGGAATGGATGCTGAATTTTGTCAAATGCTTTTTCAGCATCTATGGAGATGATCATGTGGTTTCTGTTCTTCTTTTTGTTGATGTGGTGGATGATGTTGATGGATTTTCGAATGTTGTACCATCCTTGCATCCCTGGGATGAATCCCACTTGATCATGGTGTATGATCCTCTTGATGTATTTTTGAATTCGGTTTGCTAATATTTTGTTGAGTATTTTTGCATCTACGTTCATCAGGGATATTGGTCTGTAATTTTCTTTTTTGGTGAGGTCTTTGCCCGGTTTTGTTATTAGAGTGATGCTGGCTTCATAGAATGAGTTTGGAAGTATTCCCTCGTCTTCTATTTTTTGAAAAACTTTAAGGAGAATGGGTTTTATTTCTTCTCTATATGTCTGGTAGAATTCAGAGGTGAATCCATCTGGTCCGGGGGTTTTGTTCTTGGGAATTTTTTTGATTACCGATTCAATTTCGTTGCTGGTGATTGGTCTGTTTAGTTTTTCTGTTTCTTGCTTGGTCAGTCTTGAAAGGTTGTATTTTTCTAAGAAGTTGTCCATTTCTTCTATGTTTTCCAGCTATAGAAGTGTTTTCATGGCTATAGAAGTGGTCTCTGGTAGTTGCCACGCATGTCAGCTGGGCTCTTTAAGACTTTAAAAAGAAAAAAAAAAGAAAGAGAAGAAAAAATAACAAAACAAAACAAAATAACCAAAAAAAACCCCACCCACCGGGAGTAGATTCTGTGGGGATGCTGTAGGTGACGCTGTTGCTCCAGTATTCCGCAGCCGTGGCCACGTTGCTCCGCAGGGCCCTTTGTAGCCCTGGCCAGGGTGGGAACGAATGGGAGGCTGTTGATCTCTGTGGGAAGTCTTAAATGCGGCCACCCTTTCCCAGTCACCAGCTAAGGGGTCCGAAACTCCCCAGGACTCCCAGCCTGCTTGGCTGAGTGTGCCGGGGCAATCTGGCTCCTCCGCTGGGCTCCTGTCTCATTAAGACCGCTGAAAAACGCACGCACTTTTCTCTTTTTTTTGTCTTTCCTTCCCGGAGCCAGCTGCAAGCACACTGGTGCGTTCCCCGCTCAGATACTGCACCCTCTGTCTCTCCAATCTCCGCTACACCGCGCGATGTGTGTCAGCGCTCCCGGCGCAGATCACTGGGGCTGGTTATTTCTCAGGGTGTACTTCCACTCCCTCCTGGCTCTGAATCCTCTCCTCCCACCGGTGCGCTGGGGTCGGGGAGTGCTCAGGTCTCTCTGGGTCGCCGTTCCGTATCTTACCCACCTCACAGGGTGCCGTGTACTCTCAGGTGTAGCTGCACGCTGTGCACTTTCCTGTGTATTCTGGTCTCTCTTTTAGGAATAGTTGTATTTGCTGTATTTTCATAGATATATATAGTTTGGGGAGGAGATTTCTGCCACCTTGCTTATGCCGCCGTCTTCCTGGAAGTCCTCAAAATGCTATTTCTTTTGAGCAGATCAAAGTCTCCTTGTCACTTATGGTGAAATGTTTTGTTTTCCTCATTATAGTGTAATCCACTCTCTTAACTAATTGTCATGGCTTGCCTTATATAATTGTAGAACCTACCTCATTCCTCTACTTCACTCCAAAAAAGTCAAGGTGTGGGGATGATATATATGATACAGAGAAAATTTGGATAACTTGAGTAAAGCAGTGCTTTTATTTTCTTGCAGAAGCTGGGTCTTAGTGGATCATCAGTATAATATCTACCTCTACAGAGAGGGTGTGCTTCGGACTGCTTCGGAGCCATATCACATTGATAATTTCCAAGACAAAACCTGCCATTTGACCAATCACTGCATTCAGAAGGAGTACTCAAAGAACTACGGGAAATATGAAGAAGGGAACGAAATGTTCTTTGAGGAGTTCAATCAGTACCTAACAAGTGCTTTGAACATTACCCTGGAAAGTAGCATCTTACAACAAATCAAACATATAATAAGGTACCTTAATTGTCTCTTTTTTGGTTATATGTATCTTGAAGTTTTGGAAGCTTGCGCCTTTCAAGAAGTGATTCTAGTTAAGTTGTCTAATTCAAGGACAGAAATGATTTATAATAGACGTTTATTATCCTTTCAATATCTGTAGTATCTGTAATATGTCACTGCTTTCATTCCTTATATTGGTGATTTACATCATCAGTTTTACATGGACAGATTTTCTAAAGGTTTATCAATTCCATTAATATTTTTTTAAAGTCAGCTTTTGATTATTGATTTTCTCTACTATTTTTGTTTTCTGTCTATGATTTATGTTCTTTATTACACTTTCCTTCTACTTTTCTTTGTTTTTTTTCCCCTCATTTCCTTAAGGTGAAAGTTTAAATCATTGATTTGAGAGCTTTCATTTTTTTTTAATATAAGCATTTAATATTATCCATTTCCCTCTAAGTACTCATTAGCTGCATACGTTGTTTTCATTTTCATTTTATTAAAATATTTTCTAGTTTTCCTTGTGACTTCATCTTTGACTTAAGTGTTTAGAAATTTTGCTTACCTTCCAAATATTTGGGGTTTTGCTGACATGGCTCCTGTTGCTGATACTGCTTTAATCCCATTATGGTCAGAGAACATACTTTGCATGGTTTCATGTCTTTAAAATTTGTCAAAGTTTGTTTTATGGCCCAGAATATGGTCCCTATTAGTGAATGTTTCATGTACATTAAAAATAATGTTTGTTTATTCTGCTGTTGTTGGGCAAACTGTTCTATAAATGTGAATTAGGTGAAGGTGGTTGTAGTGTTGTTCAAGTCTTTTATATCCTTGCTGCTTTTCTGTTCTTTGTGTTCTATCCACTATTAAGGAGAGAAACACTGAAGTCTCCAATTATAATTATGGATTTGTCTGTCTTCTTTTAGTTTTGTTAGTTTTTGCTTTATATGTTTTGAAGATTTGTTGTTAGGTGCATATGCATTTAGAGTTGTTATCTCATTTTTGGGGAATTGATGACTTCATTATGTAATTTCTAGATCAGCAGGGGTTTTTTAGCACTTTGAAGGTGGAATATCATTGTCTTCTGGTTTCTGTCTTTTCTATTGAGCCAGAATCTTAGTTTTGCTCTTAATGTATCTTTTCTGTTTTTAAGAGTAATTTTTATTGACTTTTATAAAACACTGTGAAATGTGTATAGTTTCCTTTGTACTTACTCTTGCATAGGTGTCATAGTGCTTCTTAAATCTGTGACTTCAGATATTTTATCTGTTTTGGAATTTTCATGGCCATTATCTTTTCAATTATGGCTTTTGTCCCAGTCTTCTTTCCTTCTGGGTCTCTAATTACATGGGTAGTAATCCTTTTTGCTGTGTCTCACATTTCTCCTATCGTTTTTAATGTATCATTTTAGCTCTTCCTTCAACTATTAAAACCTATTTAAAAAGTTAAAAACTGTTCAAGTCTGCTGTTAAACTCAGCTATTGAGTTATTTTAGCTATTGTACTTTTCAGTTCTAGAATTTCCATTTGACTCTTTTTTTTAGATTACAGTTCTCTTGCGGAATTCTCCCACTTGTTTTATATTTTCTTGAATATATTAATGGCTGTTCCTTATCAGAGCACTCTAAAATCCGCATTACTTGTGGCAGAGGTTAGCAAACTATGCTATAGGGGCCACATCCACCCTACAGCTTGTGCTTGTATAGCCCATGAGGTAAAAATAGTTTTTACATTTTTAAAAGGTTTAGAAGAAATAGACTGCAACAGAGACCTTATATAGCCTGCAAAACCTAAAATAATTCCTATCTGACCCTATGTAGAAAAGTTTGCCACCCCTGGCTTGTAGGTCTTATTTCTACTTTTCCCTCGGTCCTGTTTCTTACTATGCACGGAAATAATTTTTTAGTGTTAATATTCATTTATTATAGTTTACTAAATCCGGTAGAGATTTTTAAAAATTGAGGTATAGCATGCATAAAGTCCTCATATCTTAAGTATACAGCATTGTGAATTTTTCCTTATGCATACACTCACCTACTTGTAACAGAAGCAGGATATAAAACATTTATAGCACCCCAGAAGACTCCCTAAACTCCCAGACAAAGCCACTCTTCTAACTTTCAGCATTGATTCCTTTTGCTCGTTCTTATACTTTATGCAAATGGAAGTATACAGCATTTCCTGTTTGTGTTCAACTTTTTTCACTATTGTATCTATGGGTATCATCCATATTGTTGCTCATAGCAGTAGCGTGGCCTTTTTACTGCTGTGTAGTGTACTATTGTGTGACTGTTCCACAGTTTACCCCTTCCGTAGCTGATGGACATCATAGTTTTATCTGTAATATTTTAGCCCTGTAATCTACGTGAATTGTTCTGTGTCAGGTTTCATGGCTATCCCATTGACCCAGGACCATTGGTGCATAACGCTGTCCTTTTCCCACTGCATTTTGATATACCTTTGTTATAAAATCAGGTAGCTGTTTATGTGAGGGTCTGCTCTGGGATCTCCATTCTGTTCTGTTGGTTTATTATCTGCCCTGTCGCTAGCGTCCTGTCACAATGACTGAACCTTTTTCCTTAATATATTCTTTACATAGAATCTAGCAGAACAATTACAGGGCTCAGGGTCCCAGTTCTTCAGGGATTATAGGAGGTTAGATCTGACACCACATAAATCAAGTATGCTAAGGAAGAATTCCTTAAGCAAAAGATTATTAGATATTTGCTACACCCCCCCCTCCTCATTGTTCTGTTCAGTTCCCAGAGTGTTGCTGCTTTGGGGCTATAAATGCTCTTAACAGCCTTCAGGGGTTTTTATTCCCAGCCAGCCTCCCCCTAACCTCCCACTCCAGCTGAAAAAATATGTACTTTAAAAAAATCTCCAATGATGAAAAACATTCTTTTAAAGTGAGTTATTATTAATCTTGAGCTTCCAGCAGATAAAAAATAATAATATTTAATTTTGATTTCATTCTGGCGATTTTTCCTTTATGTGATGGAGCATAATACTTCTTTTTTTTTCTTTAGCATTGTTGGGTCTTTTCCTCTCTTTTTCCTTTTTCTTTTTTTTTTTTTTACCATGAGCATCTATTCAATTTAACATTTTTTCTTAATTATATTTTAAAAGGTGTTTTAATTAAAATAAAATTAAGGGTATTTTCTCAGAGATAGAGGTAAGATACAGAAAAAAACCAACAAACATGATATGCGGTTGCCGGTTCAGGTTAAAGATAAATAGGAGAAGAAATTCTGATTCCAATTGATTCTTAAATGGCTAACTGCCCCAAATTATTTTGAATGGGTTAAACATTATAGAAATACGTTGCTTTTGGGGGGAAAAGAAAGAAAGAAAGAAAAGGAAATTGATGCCAGGGTGGGTAAAGTGGTAGAAGGTTGTTATGAGGGGAGCAAGACCTTGGCTCTAAGACCACAGAGGCTTCAAATCTTTAAAATCATGAGCCCAAACCTGCCTGTATATATACATCTTAGAGTGAGTCACATAGAAGCCAGTTCCCAGCATTTTTTCCTTCTAAATATACACTTGTGTAGGAGGACAGCTATCTCTGGTAATCTGAGAGTGAGCATAGCAGACTTTAATGCTAAAATAGGTATTTTACCCCAACATTCAGTTGAGGGGAAAATCTTCATAAAACAGAAATGGCACCGGTTTTCTGGGATGGTGGTACTAGATAATATTCATTATTCAGAAGTTCCCTGTGTAATTATCTCATAGAACCACCCCAACAATGGGAGTAGCTATTATTTTTACCCCTGACTTTATGGATAAGGAAATCAAAGCTTGGCTCAAAGAGGCTAAAAAACTTCAAGATTCTGGCCTCAGCAGCCTGACCCTGGACCTCGTGTGCTTACTCAGTTTGTTTCTGAGATTCGCTTCCAAATTTTTTCTGTGTTTCATTTTTTCTGAGTTTCTTCCAGTTTTTTCAAACAGTGGTTGATGTTAATACTAACTCTGTTCTGCATTTGGATTTTTACTTTCCATGTACACAGCTCTTAAATCTTTCCATTAGTAATGATTTGGCATTAAAACTGGAAATAGTGAAATAAATGAATGAGGCTAACATACATTGCAAATTCCGCTCTTTACCAAACGGGAGTCCATTTCTTTTATACAGCAAAATACACGGAAGTGTTTTGTTTATTATGGACAAATGTGGCAGCAGCCCTCCTGTCAGAGGAAGCCACTTTTACAGGGGCCCCAGCGACTCAGCGCCATGTGGAGAAAGCAGCCCCTACCTGTAGGAACATGACTGGTTGCAGAGTTTTCTAACAAATAGCTTGATGAGTAGCATTGTCTTGAATGAGCTATTGGTAATAAATTTAAGAGACAGTGAAGTCAAAGCTGTCACCGGCACATGTGATGTGAAGTCATCTATGCACATCTGCCATCCCCCCATCCTCAGCGAGCTCCTTTGCTCTGCCCGCAGAAGCTGCCTCATGAGCGTGGAGCCCGCCATCAGCACCAGGCATCTCCCCTACCAGAGCTTCCAGCTCTTTGGCTTCGACTTCATGGTGGATGAGGAGCTGAAGGTCTGGCTCATTGAGGTCAACGGAGCCCCTGCTTGCGCTCAGTAAGCCTGAACACCAGTGTGTTAACAAGCGGGAAGGTGGTCCACAGTGGGGATGACCTGGTGGGCAAGGTGGGGCGCTCCTCTTACCAAAGTGTTGGACTGTGGGCCCCTCAACTGCCGCTAGAGACCTTTGGCAGTACCCTGGCCAGCAGAGGGGCTTTGCTGAGCCACTTCCTTTCCCGTTTCCCCATGTGGGTTCAGCAGTTGTCTGAGCTCAGGTCTGTGGTAGCTGCTATGAGGGTTTCAAACAAAGCTAATAACTTGCCAGAGGAAACCCTCTTTTATGACCAGTTGAGTGAGCAGGTCTTGTGGGTCAGAGAGATGGTGACGAGCCCAAACGTCAGGGGCCTCCTGGGCAGGAAGTGTCTGAGAGGGCACCACAGACCCCATGGCGCAGGGCTGGGAGGGAAGGCAAGTGTCACTGGCGCCCAGAGGGTGCAGAGCCTAGAGAAAGGGGACGCAGTGCTCGGGGCCCTTGCTTGGTGCCAGGCTCTCGGGGAGGTGCACAGATGAGCAGAGTCTGTCCCCTTGGGAGACGCCTGGCCACAGTGTGGTGTTAGTGTCCTGGAGGAAGGACAGAGGAAGGTGGAAAGGCAAGTCAGGACTGCCCCATGAAGCCATTCGTCAGTCCCCACAGCTAACTGGCACTCCTCAGCCGCTCCCAGCCCACCAGCCCCCAAGCTGGGCGCTGGGTCACCGTCATGAAGGATACCGTGGGCAAGGGGAGGACTGGACGAACAGAGACTGCAGCCTAGGACAACTGCTTTCATAAGGGATAGTAAGGGTGATATAACTGAGCAAAGGCCCCTATCGGCAGGTGACGTTTGGAACCGAACTCTGAAGGAGGATGTGGTCCAAGGGGTGGAGGAGAGCGAATGCGCCATGCCCACCTCCACAGGTCCGTTTCCTCCCATCATCGAGAGCTGAGGGTCAGCCCTGCACTGGGCTCTAGACCCCCTTTCCCCTGCCTCCCACCCTGGCCTCCTCCATTAGAGTCCTCCTCTCTCCCTCTTGGGCATAGTTCCCATCAGGATGTGCGCACAGCAGACGGCCAGGTTGCCTCTCCGTGCACAGCCATGCTTGTGGAAAGCAGTTTTCCCTTCCTCTGTTCCCAGCCCTGCTCTAGTCCACTTCTGGCTGGCTTCCATCCCAGCCACCCCACAGGCATCCTCCTGGGCAGGACCCCAGCTAAATCCACATTGATGTGTCCAGTGGCCCTTTCTGTGCTTCCCTCCCTGGACCTGTCAGCAGCCCTTCAGGCAGCTGACCCCACCCGGCTGGGTCACCCTTCTGCAAGGCTTCTGGCACACACCCTGCACCCAGAGGACCTGAGGCGGTGTGGGCCGGGTGGGCTCCGGCCCCTCACTGCCAGCCCGAGTCGGGGCCTCCGCACTCTCTCTATCACACTTCCTCTGCAAGGGATCAGATTCAATGTCACGATTTTAGATCCTCCGACTTACACATCCCCGCTGGGTGTTCAGACCTGTGTCTGCACCTGCACCCCCAGCCTCCTGCAAGGCCGTGTGTGGATGTGTGACATCCGCGGGGGCACCTCCTCTCAGGCTTGCCTGCCTCAGTGCATGTCCCTCTCCCTCTGCCGGGAGCCTCAGCCGGCATCCTGGCAGAGCCCCTGCGTCCCCTCCCTGGCCCCTCGGTCCTGTCCCTCGGGGCCTTGCCTGTTCTGCTTCCGCCTGCCCTGCCCTTCCATGGGACCTCCATCGCCGTGGAGGCTTTTGCAAAGAGCCTTCTAACTGGGTTCTCCACCTCTGCTCTTGCCCTGACACCCCCTCACAGGCCTCTTTGTTACGGTCCCTTCGGAAGTGGGAGGCTGAGTGACTTGGCCACGCTAAACAGGACTTGATATGAGTAGACAGAAGGGGCAGGGCTGGGGAACTGGGGAGACGGGGGAGAACAGGAAGAGCAGGCATCTGGCAGGGCGGATGAAAGTCAGCCAGCAGTTGCAACTTTCCCAGCAGTGATCATGGAAGCAGGGCTTTTCAAGAGCTTTCTTCCCAGGGGGCCTTACAAGAGGCTGGGACACAGAAGTACCAGCTTCAAGGGTGGCAAAAAGGGATGGCGGGAGAGAAGGTTCTGTGATGGGGAGGATGCTAGCTGGGGTCCGCCACTGTATTAGATTTTGAGTGGAGATTGGGATACAGCCTCCAGGCATCAGCCAGGACATGAAGACCTCTGTTCCTCTAGGCCGGGCTGGCCTGCCTCTTGCCCTTGGCTCCAGCCACCTGGATTCCACATGTGTCTTGAGTGACTTGGGTGGGTGGTCACATCTGGCCCAGAGCATCATCTCAGATGCGGCTTTCCTCTTCGGATCCCATCTCTGGATTTTCTGTGTTAGAGGTGGTCCTGAGAGAGCTGGTTCTGGGGACTCATGTGCTGCCCCATGAAATGGGCAGAAGTCCTGTAGGAGTAAGTGACCATGGGAGATGGAGGACCACATAGCTGCTCTGGAGACTGGGCGGGAGGTTTTCTTCTTTAACTTTTCTGCTTCAGTGGTTCCATAGGCTCTGGACAGAGTCCAGACCAACTGGACAGCATCAGGGCCCTACACAGCCCAGCCCCTGCCTCGTCTCCGGCCTCACACTGCAATAACACACTGCCACAGACACCCTGAGCTCTTTCTCCGTGGCACAAGGTGCATGCTATCCCTTCCATCTGCACTGCCCTCCCCGCCACCCCTCTCTCTGTCTTCCTGTGTCTGTCTCCCCTCTTCTTCGTCCGCTTTTCCACCCTGTCATCCACTCTCTGTCTTCACTCATTCTCCAGGACTCAGCTGAGCTGTCACTCCTGGGCATTTCCTAACATCTCCTGGGCCACACCAAGTGGGTGCTTCCCCTCCATGTGCACCCACCATAGACAGGCAGGATGGCTCTTATATTGCCTGTCCTTCCTGCCAGAGCAGGAGCTGTCTGTGTGTTCACCTCTCAGATCTTCCAGAAATGTCTGTTACAGGTTTTCTTTACCTTCAGGCAGGGCCTCCCCTTTATCCTCAGGCAGGGCCTCCTGCCGCATTTGTATGTACAGTGAAAACCAGTTTTATAAATGTTGTCAGGAGATGAAATATCTAGGGCATATTCTGGTGGAAAAAACTTTTATTCTTTGCTTGCACTTTAATGATTATCTTCAATGCTATTTTTTTGACCCATTTCAGGAAGCTTTATGCAGAACTGTGCCAGGGCATTGTGGACATAGCCATCTGCAGTGTCTTCCCGCCCCCAGACGCAGACGAGCAGCAGACCCAGCCAGCTGCGTTCACCAAGCTGTGACGAGAGAGGTGCCCAGAGCTGCCGGAGGAAGCACGGGGTCCTGCTTTGGGGGTCGGTAAAACGTCTGGATTGCTCCGTATCAAGCCACAGTGGCAGAAAGAGAGGCAGCTGGCAAAGACGTGATGGAAGAGGCAGCATGAGATGAAAAGCAGTTTCCGTGTGGCGTGGCTGCTCTGGGCATCCCAGGCGGAGCTCTCAGGGCTGCTGTTGAGATTCGGAAATGCAGCAAATTGCTCTGAGCAGAGAGCAAAATATTCTTCTAAGGTGAAGAGACAGGGATCTGATGATTTTAAGTTCCCACGCTTAGAGAAATCTTACTTTTATCCTAAGGCAGCCTCATGCATGGTGCCTCTCCTGCCCAGGGATTGCAGACCGTTGGGCCTCTGGTTGGTGGCTGTCCCCCTGCTGCAGCCTTAGTGCCTTAGCCCCGTGCCCAGCTGTGACCCTTCTGTCTGGGACAGGCATGGGGTGTCATAGCATCTGGGAGGTTGCTGATGTGTTCCCTGCTTGTCCCCCTCCACGACACTCTGCCCATGAGACCTGGATGAGCACGTGCCAACAGTCCTCAGTTTGGGGCTGTGTAACGTCTTGCAGCAAAGGGGGTGGCGGGCTCTCCTCATCCTGCTCCTGATGGCGTCCGGTCAGTCAGCTCTCAGGGTTGGTGTGGGCTGGGCACCAAACAGCTAGCGCTGCTCTCTGCATGTTTTAGGAACCAAGCAGCAAGTTGGCCGCAAATCTGTAAGCATCAAATAAGCATGAGAGAGAAAAAAACACGTCTTCTTTACTTAATAGTTGGGTGTGGTGGGTCACTGAAATTAGGTGATTCTCTTATCTTTGTTTTAATCAGAATTCTATATGCACTTTTGCAAAGTTCCCTTTGTCCCTCACCCCCCACCCCCTTTTTTTGTTTTAACCTTTGTAAAAATGCCTGTAGGGGTCAGGAGAGGCAGGCTTCCCCGGCTCCAGGTGGCCCTGGCCAGACACAGATGGCTTTCCCCCTTGCTCTCCAGGCACCTTCGGCAGGAGCTGGAGGCCCAGGGTCTGTCCCAGGGAGGATTCTCCGGCTGCTTGTGCTTCGACATCAGGGAGAGGCTCTGAATGAGTGTATGTCTTGCCAGGGACAGTCTCCTAAAGTGGGAAAGAAGTGGTTTTAGAGCTCCACACAGCATCTTGTAAGCCAATAAATGTGTCCTGAGGTGTAGCTTCCACTTACTGGTTTGATGAATGTTCTGTAGACTTTTCAGGAGGTCCCATCACTAAGCAGGGAGTTCTATTCAGTGTGAGCTGAGTGAGCAGGTCCTCAGGTGTGCCTGGGGTCACAGCAGACCACTTGAGAAGGCACCCTCCTCCAGGCGTGGTGTGTTGTTCCTTCCTGCCTGTGCGTGCTCCTTTATTCATTTCTGCTTGGCACAAGCAAATGAGTCCTGCAGTTGGGAGACTTGAAGAGACACAGCAGCCAGCACGCCCTCAGGCATGAGATGGGCACTGACGGCGAAAAAATGAATAGTACAAAACTGTTTAGTAGGTGTAGCAGTGGGTGTTGGGCGAGCAGGCGTTTTGTCGGGTTGTTGGGGTGGAGAAAGGCCCAGCAGGGTTGGCTTTTGTGGGAATTTGAAATCACAAAACAGAAGACCTGATGGGTACCCAGAATACAGATAATGAAGTTTGTATCCAGAGCAAAATTTTAAAAGTCTGTGGTAAAAGTCAATCCTGGAGGCCTAAGGCAGCTGCTGGGTTAGCGTTCGGGGACCTCTGAGAGTATCATGGCGAGGTGCACACCCGTTAAGAAAGGTAAGGTACTGGGGCCTTGGGAAGCCTGTGTGGGCTGGTGATGGGGAAAGCAGGGAAGCTTCTGTATTGCTATGTGAATGCAGATTTGTCGCTAATGTTTGGAATTAAATTACAGGGACATTAGATAGTGTTCCAGTTCTTACAGTAGCAGAACTAAGAATTCAGGTGTCAGGAAGTCTTTGGATCTCGATGGAGTTTCTAAGAAAACTGAGTCAACAGCATATATGTGAGGGAAGTAAGGCTTTAGAAAGAGAGTCATGCTTCATTCTGCACATCATTTCAAACAAGTCTTAGGCGTTTATTTCTGATCAGGTGGGTGGTTGGCTCGGAACCACTCCATACCCTTCCATGATGTCCTTGGCGCAGACGGCCATCCCTCACTCCGCAGTCAGTCGTCCTACGTGCAGTCTGTGTACATGTCACCAGTTGCTGGGCGAGGAGGAGTTACCAGTCTGGAGATGGTGCTTCTCCAGTGTTGGCTCGTTGTCATTTGGCTGCAGTGTTAGACAAGTCCGCTAACCTCTCTGTGCCTTAGTTTCTAATCTCATGGACGACATGGTTGCCTGACCCAGGGACTACCTCAAGGGCTTTTAGTGAGGGCAGGTGAATTTAAGAAGATTCAAGACCCTTTAGTACCAAGGGTTCCAGCTGACCATATGCTGGAATCACCTGGGAAACTGTAAAAAAATGATGATGTCCCCACTTTCCACCTCTCCCCTGCCCCTGACTGATTACATCAAAACCTCAGGCGTCAGTATGCTTTGAGAGGCCTTGAACCACTGCTTGAGGAAGGACAAACACACTGTTACCTTAGAAGAATCACGCAAAGTCCAGCGCTTTTTAAAGACTTCCAGTTGCAAGGACAGGCCCTGAAGCATGAGCAGATGTTGGGAGTGCGTCCACAGTGTGGCTAATGCTGAGCAGGTTCTCTCCTTGCTTATCACAGCACGTGGAAACTCAGAGGTGCTCTTGTGTACCTAAGTGGCTTATGAAGCTTTGATGGCAAATGTAAGCAGAATTTATCAATCTGCTAAATATGTGCAGAGGTCACTAATGATCAAGAGAAAAGCCCCTTGCCCCACACCTAGCTCCCATGGTAATTGTCAAGGCCGTTTGACCCAGAAGGTTGAAGTGGCTCAGCGTCTGTGTGATACAGTGGGGTGGGTGCTGGCATGTGTACCAGCTGACAAGACGTGATGTTCCACTAGCAAGACCTCAGGATGTTTATCACAGGCTTGGATTGTCTGGTCGCACTGGAAACGTACAGGATCCACACAACCGCAAGCAGCAGTGAAGCCTGAGTGTGTTTTCATGGACAGTGAAGGTGGAGTCTAGTAGGGGTGGACCAGCCCTGTTGTGGGTGTGCTGGGGGCTCTACTAGAGAGGACAAGGCACCACAGGAGGTCCCCTACAGCATGTGGGGCCATAGAGAAGTCAGGGATGTGCGTGTGTCTGATCCTGGACATCAAACCTGTACCTAAGAGGAAATGACTTCTGAAATGAGACAATTTATGAATGTTTAAAATGCCTGGAGCATTAAAGTAATGATATTTCAAGTGTTTGTGTCCCCTTTGGTTCTATCATCTTATTGCAAGTATTGACTGTCCAAGAATCTCACTGGTTATTTGACCATGATTCTGTTATCCGGAGGTAGACAGACTTTTTATGTAAAGGGCCAGATAGTAAATATTCTAGGATGCAAGCCATATAGGTTCTCTGTTGCATATTCTTGTTTTTTCTTCCTTTTAAAAAATGTTTTTAAAAAAACAAACCTTATAGGTCAAACAAAAACAAGCCAGATGTACCCACTGTTTGCTGACCCCAGCATTAACTCAATACATAAGCCAATAGATTGTCCTTTAAAATTGTGATGAGCTGTTCCAAGGTGAAGCGTAGAAACAATTTCAGCTGCTAAAAGCCAGTCCATCATTTCTCACATCTTGTGCATTTTCTGAATCATGATGCAAGTTGTGAGGTGAGACCCATGGTTGTGAAGGACAGTTATGTATGCTTTAAACATGGAGTGGAGGTAGAGGAGCTTCTGAAATGAGTCTACTTCTGCAATTGGCCAAAAGGCCAAGAAGCCTTTACCAAGACTTCACAAAGACCAGGTATTTAAGTACCATAAGTCTCATGGACCTCAGGCATTTAGTCTTGCGGATAGAAAGGGCCTCATTTATGTAAACTGTAATTAACTTGTAACTTCTTGTGTGATGAGAGTGAATGCTTTGGGCTCTTTCCCATGAACAGTTGGCCTGCTCTCTATGGCTGCCTTCACTCCATAAACATCTGGCACAGAGAAGAAATAGAAACCCTGGCTTAAGCACCCCAACCCAAACAAGTTTCTGACGTGACCTGACGCACATCCACCAGACTCAGTGGAGATTGCATGGGCAGGGTGCAGGGCAGACATGGACTCGGGCAGGCAGCTACTTAGGATCCTGAGAGTGGACAGGTTCAAAGCCTTTGGGAGACTTCTCTTAGAGGCTAGTTCCATTTTCTGTCAGTAGCTACCCCTTCTTCCTAAAGAACATGAAGTTCTCCCATGGCCCCAGAGGTCCAGTGATATTTTAAAGAAGTTTTCCCCAAAGCATCCCTAAAGGCAGAAGAAAATGAGCCCCTATTCCATGGGACACTTAGTAGCACAACTTGAGTGCTGCAAGCAAAATTCCTTTTCAAAATTATCATGAGAGGAGATCGCTGGGGATAATAGAGTAAAAACTTCTGAGAATCCTCTCTTCCATAAAAGCCATGAGAACAGTGGCAAAAATGGTCTGGAAATTAACCAAACACTGCAACTATCCAGGAAACTTTTATTCCCAAAGCCCCACAATCATGGTGAAACCCAGCAGCATAGCAGCTGTTGGAGTACAGAATGGGTGGAAGCTCCTCCAAAGCCCCATTCCCAAGTGAATTATTATTTGACCCATCTGGCAGTGCCATGTAAGTTCTCATTGTAAGGCTTGTCTTGATGTTTTTCAGAGTATGCCCAGTGTGAACAGTCTTTTCCCCAGTTGTATTTGTTAAAAACAATCAACAGTAATTATTTAACATCTCAACTTTCTGAGATGACTCTAACAGTTGGAACAAAAAGCTGACCAAAAATCTTAGAAGATGGGGAATGAGATGTCCATAGGAAATTTTGAAAAGCTTCAACATATTCCTAAGAATACAGAAGGTCACACACATACATAGGGCTGTATGGCCAGGGGAGACCTGAGTTCTCTCAGCTTTCACCTGTCTGACCAGGAGGATCTGCACTAGCAGGAAATGAAGGCTAAGGCAAAGCTGTAAACTGCTTGCCTGGACATGAAGGCACGGCCAACACACACATCTGCATGCATACACACACACACAGCCTCTTGGCAAAGACTGGGAGATTTACTGGTTCCAAACCTTTAAGGAAATCACTGTTCAGTCGTTAGTTGACCACTAAAATAACTGCACAGAGACTTCAGTGACCAAACACATCAAAGAAAATAGGCTTTACAGAATTAGTTCAGCAAAGTCACTAAATACAAAAAGCAACAACAATAAACACAAGAGAGGCAGAGTATCTTGTTTCCAAAGTGGCCTCACTATATTAAGATGTTCCAATTTTCAACACAAATTATGGGCCATGCAAAAAAAAAAAAAAGTATAGCCCTTAGAGGAAAAGGCAGTAGGAACCATCCCCAAGGAAGCCTTATTACATAAAGACTTTAAATCAGCTATTTAAAATACGTTTAAAGAATCAAAAGAATTATAAGAATGATGTCACCACAGAGAGAGAATATCATTACAGATAAATTATTTTTTAAAAAGAACCAAGTTGAAATTTTGGCATTGAAAAGTGCAAAAATGCAAATGAAAATTTCAGTAGAGGTGTTCAAAACAGGTTTGATCTGGCAAGTGAAGGAATTATTGACTCTGAAGTCAACTGAGATCATCCAGTCTGAAGAACAGAAAGAAAAAAATGAAAAATGAGCAGTGCTCCAGAGACATATATGTATACCAGCATGCACATTAACAGGAATCCTAGAAGAGAGTAGAGAAAGGGGCAGAAAACATATTGGAAAAAATAGTGGCCAAAAACATCTCAACTTTGATGAAAAAAATTAAAATGTGTCCAAAAGGTTAAAAACATTCTAAGGGTAGACTCACAGAGATCCATACCACCACATCCACTACTAAGATAATAAATATACAGTAAAAAAGATAAAAAATTAAAATGTTATGCTAGAAATATCTATTTAACAAAAGAAAAGGCAGTAATGAAAGAATGGGGAAGGTATACTGCACATAGTAAATAGCAAAATGACAGACATAAATCCTACCTTATCAGTAATTTCATTAAATGTAAATGGTTAAACACTCCAATCAAAAGGCAGAGATTGGCAAAATAAAAAACAAAACCACCATGACCCAACTCTGCCACCTACAAGAGACACACTGTAGATTCAGAGATACAAATGGATGAAAGTAAAAAGATGGAAAAAGATATACCATGCAAACAGTAACTGAGAGTTTAAATGGCCAAAATAATATTAGACAAAATAGGCTCTAAGAAAAAAAGACAGGCAAAGAAAGACTTGTCATAATGATGAAGGATTGATTCATCAGGAAGATATAATGGTTATAAATGTACACATCTAGTAACAGAGCCCCAAGATACATGAAACAAAACCTGGCAGAACTGAGGAGAGAAATAGACAATTCAGCAATACAGTTGGAACTTTCCATTCTCCATTTTCAATAATGGATAGAACATCTAGTCAGAAGATCAAAAAGGAAATAGCAAACACTATAAACCAACTAGATCTAACAAAAATCTATAGAATACTTCACCCAGCAATAGCAAAATGCACATTCTTCTCAAGTGCACATGGAACATTCTCTGGAATAAACCATATGCTAGACCATAAAGCCTCCATAAATTAATGATTTCAATCATAGTACATACAAGTCTCTGACCACAATGGAATATATTAGGAATCATTGAAGAAATTTGGGAAATCACAAATATGTGAAAATTAAAAACACAGTTCTAAATAACCAATAGATGAAAGAAAGAAGTCACAAGGAAATTAGGAAGTACTTTAAGATAAATGAAATGAAAACACAACATACCAAAAGTTATAGAATGCAGCTAAAGCCAAGCCTAGAGAGAAATGTGTAACTGTAAAAGACTACATTAAAAAAGATCTGAAATCAATAACTTATCTTCTACCTTAAGAAACTAGAAAAAGAAGATTAAATTGAGTCCAAAGTAAATAGAAATAATAAAGATTAGAGTGGAAAGAAATGAAATAGAAAACAGAAAAACAATGGAGAAAATCAATGAGACCAAAAATGGTGCTTTGAAAGATTAAGAAAATTGACAAGCCTTTAGTTAGATTGACGGAGAAAAAAACCTCAAAATTAGTGAAATACAAAGTGAAAAGGGAAATTACTATAGCAAAAATAAAAAGGCTTATATGGGAATCCTATGGACAACAGTATGCCAACAGACAATATAGCCTATATGAAATGAGCACAGTCCTATAAAGACACAAAACCAATGAAGGTCACTCAAGAAGATAAAATCTGAACAGGTCTAACAGGAGATTGAATTAACAAATAAAACAACTCCCCCCAGGGAAAATTCCAGGGCCAGATAACTTCACTGGTGAATTCTACCAAATGTTGAAGGAATTAGCACCAAACCTTCACAAACTCTTCCAAAATACAGGAGGGAACACCTTCCAACTCATTCTATGAGGTCACTATTAGTGCTCTGATACTAAAACCAGACAAAGACATCACAAGAAAAACAACAAACCAGTATTTCTTAGGACTGTAAATGAAAAAAATCATTGACACTATTAAACCAAATATAGTAATATATGAAAAGGATATCATGACTGCTATTCCCTCTCCTCAACACCAAATGCAAGGGTGTATGTTATATATGTATAACAATACCAATATACACAGCAGTTAGTAGTGTAACTACATTTAGGTTTATGGACCCAATTCCAATGTGTGTATGTGGGAGGGGGTCTTCCCATACATACTACCACCAAGCAATTCTCAAACATCAGCAGGGTGTTGAAGAACTCAACTCAGTTTGGATGCTATCTGACCAGAGACAGCACCAGATTCCCAGGTTAAGGGCTTCCTCCTACAAGACTGCCCTCCACTCCCCCCACTCCAGATGCTGGTTGCAAGCCCCAGGCAGTTTTCTGTGCTTCTGACCTACGGGCTACAGATTGGATGTCCCCATGACCTCCCCATTAATTTGCTACAGTGGCTCACAGACTCAGGAAAACACTTATATTTACCAGTTTAGTAAAGGATACCGTAAAGGATACAAGTTAACAACCAGATGAAGGTCCCAAATAAAGGAGCTTCTATCCTAGTAGAGTTTGGGTAAAATTGTAACAATTCCTGAATATCTCGCCTGGCTTTAGTGTATTTGCATATCCTCAGGGGTGGAGAGAAGTTCATCTCCATGTCAATGGGTAATTACCTGGGCAACCAGGGCGTGTCTGAACCTGAGAGTTTAAAGGGAGGGGCTGGCTTGCTTGCTTGTTTCCTTCCAGAGCAGGAGAGGAGATGGCGTTGGACTGCAGTTTGTAAACAATAAACAGGTTTTAAACTTTATTTCTCCCTTTGACTGATTTCGGTTTTCAGAGGTATTTTGCCCCGGGATTTCCTCTCCCCTGACTTACATCTGGCGACAGTCAGCAGGGTGCCTCTGAACTTGAAATCTGTCATAAAGGGTGTGACCTTTGGGAGGGCTGCTCCTGTGGATGGTGGGGACGCCCCAGAGGATGCAGCGGCAAAGGGTGCCGCTTCACCTGTTATCCCCCCAGCTGCCGGGCTTCCAAGTTGGGAACCCCTAGTGGGGAATTGGTCTAGGGTAAAGTACCTCCTAGAGGTGTGAGGCTTTCCCCAGAACTGGGGCAGGGTGGAAACACAGGAAGCTGCAGAATTAGCCCTCCATGAGTTGGAAGACTGCTTGGAGACCTTAGGGGGCCGTGTGGCAGATGGCATTGTAGGGTCTCTTTTCATCGAGATAGTGGAAAATGTTATGCGGGAGAAAGAGGATTATCAAGAGGGTTAGTGAAGAGAGAAAGGGACTCAGGTGGGAGAAACACACTTCAGCACTGCTTGGAGGAGCTGGGCGATAACCTGTGGGATGCTGTTAAAGAAGAGTTACTGAAAAGGCAGGTCATGCTCCTAGAAAATTCCTTAGCAGCAGCAAGGGGGGAGACGGCAGGAAAGGTTGTGTTGCAGGAGGCCATGGGGGAGAGGGAGGAAAGAGTAGTGCCTTCAGCCCTGGAAATAGTGGAGGAGGAGCCGTTGGTGGAGAAGCCCGAGGGAGAAGAGGAGGAGGTGGGGCCATTGGTGGATCTGCTACCAGGCTATCGCCGGAGGTACCATTTTCTCCTGTTTTAAAGGTCCGCCCAGCTGCAATTGAGATAATAAAAACGAAACAACCGTGGGCTCCTCAGGGGGAGGAGCAGCTCCTCCCCAGGTTTGGAGCACTCCATGCTCCACCCCTTTACCCAGGATGAGCTGGTGGGCATGAGCGTCCAGATAGGCAGAGGCCATCAGAATCTCTGCCTACATAGCTTTTATGTCTGGGATATGGGGGTGGAAAACGTTGTGTCGGGTACTGAGATGAGTAGAATGGCTTCCCTGACAATTCACCCTTTCCTCTGGCAGAGGTTGCAAAATGCCTGTCACTCTTCAGGGAATCAGACACTCCTGGAATGGCTGACAGCTGCCGTTAGGGTAGTTTGGCCTAATCAGGGTGATTTACCATATTTTCCCAGTAGTTGGAAAACATGCAGAGCTCCAACAGGCACTGTGGGAATTGGGTATGAAAATATCATCTATTATATGGAACCCCAGGGCCCTGATGAGGAGGTGTTCACTGTAGGAATGAGAAACCTGGTGCTGCATACGGCTCCCTCATCTCTCTTTGGGTCCCTAGTGACTACTCTTGCCCCCCACATAGGGCAACCCGTAAGTGAGGCTACTCGTACTTTAGCAAATCTGGGGGAGGTTGAAACAATAAGGGAGGTACAGGCCACGACTGAAAGGAGAAGTGCAAAAGGCCCCATGAAGGTCCCAAGGACCCAGATGTGGGTTGATTTGATAAAAACTTGATGGGCAGCCCAATAGAATATTGTTAGAACTGTGGCACCAATTAAAGCCAGAGCAGCAGTTCCAGACGCTGAGGTCCAGGACACGGAAACCAGAGTCAAGGCCTTAGGCCCAGCCTGTGTCCCTGCAAAACTTCATGGGAGACAGTACTCAGGGTTCACCTGAGTCCTCACCCCCACAGGAGGATGATTGGGCATCGTGGTTCGACTGAGGGGGGGTGTCAAAGGGTACATGGTGGGACCGGAGGCCACATGTAGAATTAGCAATTCATTGGTCCCCTGTGAATATACAGTGTATCCTGGTGCTGCTGGACACGGGAGCTGAGTGTTCTCTGATTCATGGCAAACTTGAGCATTTTCCCAGGACCCCTGCTGTGATAGGTGGCTATGGGGGTAAGGCAATTAGAGTGAAGAAAGCCCAAATCTCACTGGGGATAGGGCGTTTACCCCCAAAGGAGTGTACCATGTACATTTCTCCCATCCCTGAATATATTTTGGGGGTAGATATCCTGCAGGGCCTGTGGTTACAGACCACTGTGGGTGAGTTCAGACTGAGGGTACATGTGGTAAATGCAGTTCTGAGGGGACATGCTAAGTACCCACCTGTAGTTCTGCCTGTACCTCTGCGGGTGACAAATACTAAGCAGTATAAATTGCCTGGGGGGCACAAGGAAATTGGAGAAACTCTACAGGAGTTGGAGAGGGTGGGCATCCTAAAGCCTTCTCATAGTCCTTTTAATTCCTCAGTGTGGCCAGTGAGAAAGCCAGATGGCTCCTGGTGTATGACCGTGGACTACAGGGAATTGAATAAAGTCACATCCCCCCTTGCATGCTGCTGTCCCCTCTATAGCAGACATTCTGGACACCCTCAGCCATGAACTGGGAACGTATCATTATGTTGTAGACCTTGCTAATGCTTTCTTCTCTCTTGTTCTGTATTGACATAGCACAGGAAAGCCAGGAACAGTTTGCCTTCGTGTGGGAAGGCCAGCAGTGGACTTCACTGTCCTTCCACAGGGATATCTCTACAGTCCCACCATCTGTCATGGACTTATAGCCCAGGACTTGGCCACTTGGAAGAAACCGCAAACAGTGCGGTTGTATCACTACATTGATGATATTATGCTCATGTCTGATTCTCTTTCAGATTTAGAAGGGGCGGTTCCTAGACTGCTGCAACATCTACAGGAAAAAGGATGGGCTGTGAACAGCACCAAGGTTCAGGGACCTGGTTTGTCTGTGAAATTCTTGTCAGGTAAAACTAAAGTTGTTCCTGAAGCAGTCATGACAAGGTCCAGGCTTTCCCCACCCCTACCACTGTGGCAGTATTACAAGAGTTTTGGGGTCTTTTGGGCTACTGGAGAGTGTTTATCCCGCACTTGGCACAAATTCTGAAGCCCTTATACCAGTTGGTATGAAAGGGCATCAGGTGGGACTGGGATGAGACATGTGCAGCTGCTTTTCCTGCTGCCAAGTGGGCAGTCAAGGCTGTACAGGCCTTGGGTGTAATGGACTCATCAAGACCCTGTGAACTAGATGTTCATGTAACCGAAGATGGTTATGGATGGCGTCTTTGACAGCAGCTTAAATGGACTCACCAACCTATTGGATTCTGGTCACAACTATGGAAAGGAGCAGAGGTCTGGTACACCTTGATAGAGAAGCAACTGGCTGCTGTGTACCACATCTTGCTGGCTACAGAGCTCATTGCTGGAACAGCTCCGACCAAGGTAATAACCACCTATCCGATCACGGGGTGGGTGCGAGACTGGACCCAAAGGCTATGGAGTGGCATGGCACAGACACCTACACTGGCCAAATGGGGCACAAATTTACACCAGCGCAGTGCCCTCTCTACTAGTCCCTTAAGTGGAGAACTCCAGCACTTATTGGGGTCAGTGACTTACACCAGTGGAAAGCAGGAAGAACTTGCTTTTCAGTCCTTGGTAGCCGAGACTCCTTATCAGGAGGGGAAAGCCCCTATACCTGAAGATGCTTGGTATACAGATGGCTCTAGTCATGGGCAGCCCACAAACTGGAGGACTGTGGCTTTCCATCCTAAGACTGACACTATTGATGGAGGATGGAGAGGAGAAGAGCAGTCAATGGGCTGGGCTGCGGGCAGTATGGCTCGTGGTCACCCAGGAGCCTTCCTCCATAGTTGTCTGCACTGACAGCTGGGCCGTCTATTGGGGCTTGACCCTGTGGCTACCGATATGGTATCATGCCAACTGGATGGTTGGTCCCAGCCCCTCTGGGAGCAAGAGTTGTGGCAAGACCTATGGGCCTCTGGTCAGACTAAGACTGTTACTGTATATCATGTGACTGGCCATTTGCCTTTGGCATCCCCAGGGAATGATGAAGCAGACACACTGGCCCAGTTGCACTGGCTAGAAGGAAAGCCTGCCTCTGATGTGGCTCAATGGCTATACCAGTGTTTGTTACATGAGGGGCAAAAGACAATGTGGGCTGTAGCTCATTGGTGGGGCTTGTCGTTGACCTCTGAAGAAGTCAGCAGAGCCTGGAAGGAGTGCCTTGGGTGCTCTAAGAGGGACTTACCCCGAGTCCCACAGCAACATGGGACAATAGTAAGGGGGCCAATACCCCTTGTCAGGTGGCAGATAGACTATATTGGGCCTCTGCCCATATCAGAAGGATATCGGTATGCCATGACTTGTGGGGACATGGCTACTGGACACTATTGGTTGCTTTTCAGCAAACCACCAAGAAGGGTCTGGAGCATCTCTTTCCAGTCTATGGCTGGCCACAGGTGATTGAGAGCGATCAACGCACCCACTTTACTGGACATGGCATTACAAGGATGGGTGCAGCAATTAGGAATAGAGTGGAAATTTCATGTACCATATAATCCCAGCTGGGACAGGCATGATAGAGGTACAACGGTTTGTTGAAATCTGGCCTTAAGTCGGACACCAATAGTCTACGGGGTTGGTCAGTTCCCCTATGGACAGTGCTGTGGCATTTGAATGAGAAGCCATGTAAAGGAGCTTTGAGCCCTGTGGATATGCTCACACACCTTGTTGCCTCTCCTATACAATTGTATGGCCAAACCAAAGAAGAGCTATTGAACCCAGGTATGGCCAGCAGAGCAACATCCTGCTGCCAGCTTGTACTGCATTAAGCCCTGGAGATACTGTTGAATGGACCTGGCCCTGGACATTTCGACTCATGGACCAGTGATGACTGGCTCTTCTGGCACCTTGGGGAAAGGCCTGGAAGCTGGCCTCCTGTGTATTCCTGGAATAACAGCTGAACAGCCCCCAAAGGTCATGGTAGTGTACCCAAAACTTCCAGGAGGTAAGAGCATCTTGTGGGAAAGTTTTGTTTATCTTTATGGCCAGTGCATCTACCTCTCATAGCCCTATATATTGACTCATCTGTAATTCCCACAGGGGGAGGGTGAAAGTCTGGTATACTAGACCAGGACAAGATCCCCATTCCTGACACTGTTTTATCACAACACCACTCTCTTGCATGTATCCTACCTGATGGAAGATTTGCCTATGCCGGTGTCATTAAAACATGTTATCTTATCGCTCTTAAGATTATTTTTCTCCTACAGTCCTTGTGGCCTGAATGTGTCCCCTGGCTGCAGCTGCTGCGTGATGATTGCTCTGAACCCTCAGCTACTGCCTGCCTATGGAATGGATGAGCTAAGCAGTTAATCTGTAAAAGACTTTGAACCTCGCTGAATCCTCCGGCTTGAGGATTGGCATAATTTTATTGCTGTTGCTATTGTTATGTCATTAGTCTGGCCACAATGCTCCAGTTTTCTCTCCCGGACCATTGCGGAAGGGGAACGAGTAGATTGTAAGGCTAGATTTCTGGAGGGGTGGCCTGTGGGTAAAAATGTAACATTTCCAGAATAACTCGCCAGTCTTTAGTGCATTTGCGTATCCTCAGGGGTGGAGAGAAGTTCATCTCCATGTCAATGGGTAATTACCTGGGCAACCAGGCCTGTGTCTGAACCTGGGAGTTTAAGGGGAGGGGCTGGTTTACTTGTTGGTTTGCTTTGTCTGGAGCAAGGCCCTGGACTGCAGTTTATAAGCAATAAACGGGTTTTAAAGTATTTCTCCCTGTGACTGATTTCGGTTTTTAGAGGTATTTTGCCCCAGGATTTCCTCTCCCCGGACTTACACCCAGCTTGGGGCATGTGGAGGCGTTCTGGTTCCCCAACAAGAAAGTTCCCCCCAACTGAGAAGCAGGATCCAACTGAGCTGAATAGAGCAGAGAGAGAAAAGCTCTTCTAAAGTTTTTTTTGTGAGGACTTCATTGCATAATCATGATTGACTAAATTATTGCCACTGGCTGAATCAACCTCCAGCCCTACCTGGGGTCCAAAGTCTCTCATTAACATGGCAATCTTTAAGACTGCAGTGTTTTCAGGAACTGTGAATTAAGACAAAATGTACCTGAGAAATATATATATTTGCTCATGTGAATGACCAAATACATGTATTTCTATAATTCATTATATCACAATGACCAAGTAGGATTTATCCTAAGGCTACAAAGTTTCACACATAAACATATGTTTAATATAAAATTCAATCAATATAATCATTTTTAGAGAACAAAGGACACAACCACATGGTCATATAGCAATATACAGAGAAAAAGCGTTTTGAGAAAACATTCTTTTTGTAAAAACATTTTTAAAAAACAGTAATAAAATGGTAATTTACTTGATAAAAGGCATCTTTGGAAAAACCCACAGCCTACATCGTACTTAATGGTGAAAGGCTGAAAGTTTTCTCTCCGGTATCAGGCAAAAAACAAAGATGTCTATTCTTGGCACTTCTATTCAACATTTTGCTAAAGGCTCTAGACAGAGCAGTTGGAAGGGAGAGAAGGCAGAACAGGTTACATCTGCACTCATCTTGGTAGATGTGATGACGTGCATATAACACGGAAACAGGAGACTTTTATTTTTTTTTAATATAATTTATTATCATTAATTTACAATAGGAGACTTTTAAAAAGTGACACAGGAATTAAAGTTACCAACTGACCTAGGTAAAGGCGGACTTGGGGGAGGGATGGATCCCAAGGAGCAGGAGGACATTTGCGGGTAGTGGATTAATTGAGTAAGTTATTACCTAACTGTGGTAGTGTATAGACCAAAGCTTATCAAACAGCGCGCTTTAAATGTGTGGTTTGTCAGTAACACCGCAGCACGGAATACAGCCTGAACACACACACACACGTGAATCTGGAAGGGATCTCCAGGGAGTTCCTGATAAATCCGTATTTTGGGGAGAAAAGTGCTTCTTTGGACTCGGAGGCGCAAGGCTCTGAGGAAGGGACCCCCTTGGATCGACCCCAGGACTCTGGTTCAGTTGCGGGCGGGCGGCGGGTCGCTATTCAGCCGTCTCAGTGCTTCAGAGCTGGGACGGAACGGCCTGATACCCGATGCCTGCTCGTCTCCGGAAGCTAGGACTCGCCTTGGTGTGTCCCTAGGTCTGCAGCATCGGGTCCGAAGGCGAACCGGTTAGCAGAGACCGCACAGCGCCGCGGGATCCTCAGCCTAACCGACCGCCCAGGAGGGCGCCAGAGTAACACGCCGAACCCGGGAGGCGACGGCTTCCGGCCTCCCAGTGTTTCCGGCGGAAACGTAGGACGGCGGCGGAGGCGAGGGGGCGGGACGTCAATCGCTGGCTCAGCGCAGAGTCAGACCCGCTGGTTCGTTGCACGCTGTCTGTTCCAAGCCACCGTGTATCACCGGCCGGCCAGGGCAGGCGGGCGGAACGGAACTAGAGGAACTACGTTTCCTTCCAGGCCGCGGGCTGCGGCGCCGCCTTTCTACCCGGCGCGCAGGCGGACGCATGGATCCCTGCGGCCGGTGGCGGAATCTGCCCAGCGGGCCTGGGCTGAAGCACTTGACCGACCCGTCTTACGGGATCCCGCGGGAGCAGCAGAAGCCAGCGCTGCAGGAGCTGACGCGGGCGCACGTCGAGTCCTTCAACTTCGCGGTGCGCGAGGGGCTCAGCCTCGCGGTTCAGGTGAGCGCGGCGTCTCGCCACCCTCCCTTCAGCTCTGCGCTCGCGGGCCCCGCGGGCCACTGCGAGGCGGAGGAGGGGCGCGTGGGAAAGGCGCCGGGAGTGGGAGGGCTCCCAGGAGGCAGTGGAGGGAGGCCTGGATGGAGTGCGCGCCGGCCGCGCGCGGGCAGGGGTCCCCGAGAGGCGGCAAGGAGGCTCAGTATACTCAGTCCGTGACCGCGCCAGCTGAGCGCGGGGAATGGCCTCGTGGCATTTGCAGTCGTGTCGACTAGGAAGGTTCATTTGGGATCTCTGCATTTATTGATTGTAAGCCGTATTGCTTTGTAGGACAGTTTCTGAAATGTCCCATGTGAGGTGTGCTTCCCAAGCGTTCACGATGCACACGCTTCTATATCACGTGACGATTGAAACTTTCCAAAACTTGCTTCAAGGGTTCTGAACCTGTTCGAACTTTGACTTGTGTAAGGTCTCCCTGCACAGGATTCTTCTCTCAGAGCTTTGAAGGGAGAAACACGTTTCCTGAATTAAGAAAATATAAATAAGGCGTAAGAGCGAGATTCAGTAGGAAAGTGTAATAGCATACTTAGGGAACATTTGCTCAACATTAAGTGATCGGGTCTAGAAAGTAATGGTAGCAGAGCTCAAGGGAAGGCCTCATCTCATGTAGGGGTGTTCCGGTGTCTCTAGGCACTAGGTGCTCAGGGTGCGGAAGAGGCAGCCCTGTGTCAGACAGTTTTGGCTGTTGTGTGCGCCCTATCATGTTTTGGGGTGGAGGTGGAGGAGACCTGAAAGCAGTCAGCGCCAGTACTCAATACCCTGGAGAACTGTCCTGCCCAGGACTTGGGGACTGTAGGGTACTTGGGGAGCGCATAGGCGGTGCTGCGAATCAGGTGTTTGAGAAAGGAGGGGGATTACGTGAATTGAAGGGAAGGGGGAGTGCACTCCCTCCAGGGTAGTGAAGGAGCAGAGTTCAGGGGCCTTACCGTATCCTGTGAGTTGGTGAGATGGGTTTTTTGTTGTGAGAGAGAGGGATAGAAATGGTGTAGGGAGTTTTGCCCAGCTCTGATACTTGAACTCCGTTCTGCAAGTATATGGGAGCCATTGAGGATTAAAAATCCTTCACCTTTTGCAAAAGACAAGTGAACTAATTATTGATGGGTAATAATTGTATCATGCCTGGACTCTTATTGTATCTTGTCTAAAGAAAAATTATATCCAATTAAAAGTTAATTGACATAGGGTTTCTTTAAATAACGAAAAAGGAGTCCAAGATTGAGATGATCAAGGAAGGCTTGCTCTTCAATAAAGGTGCACATGTACATAGAGTTTTTATGAAGGAGTAATATATAGACAAGCAGTTCTCAAACTTAGTGTTCCTGGGGACCCCCTTCCACTTTTAAAACTCTTGAGGGATCCCAAAGAGCTTTTGTTTATCAATAATGAATAGATGAATGGAATTTTTGCATCTCTTTTAAATGTTTGGATTATTAGAAGACAGCTGGATTCTCATATCTGCTTTTGTATTCAATCTCAGTTCAGTGTGATTGGCAATATATGAATTGACAATATATATAAAATAATATATCCTTAAATAGAAATGCACATAAAACAAGGCTTTGTATTGATCATTTGATAAAATGTTGTTACCAGAGACTCATAGGAACCTAACATTGTATTTACCCTAAGAACAGTGGTTCAGTGTTCACTAATTCAATGTTTGTGGCACCTTTATAAACCATAACCATGTCAAATTATGAGAATCAACTGTATTGAGATAGTGTAGTTGTGGCTTGAGAAAGCAAATCTTGTAATTTCCCTTTTTTAACTAATGCACCATTTTTAAATGGGAAATACACTAAAATTTTATTTTAGAATAAAAATAAATTCTAAAACAATACCAGCTTTAGATAAAATTTTAAAATTTAGAAAAAGTCAGTTGAATTCACATGAGGGTGGAGAACCTCATTTATATTCTTGGCTCTGTTTTTGGCATTCTTATTGTTCTAACACTAAGGCGAGGGAAGAGATTGTTCATAATTGATATGCAGGAGAGCTCAGTGGTGCCACTTCTTCAGAACAGCAAAGCTTCTCCCAGGGAGTAGTGCAGAGGCGCAACTGCTGTGGAATGGGAGGAACCACTGGGGCCCCCACCTTCCCCATTGCATGGCTTTGCCTTCAGTAGAAGGCCACAGTGGAATGAAATGTGCACATCAGCCTAAAGAATGGCATTAGAGTGTCCAGTCCTAAATCAGGAGGATGTTGTCATATCCTTGCCCTGGTAGCAGCAGTCCTGTTTGTCTTGCTGTGCACACAGGGTGCCAGGTAAGCATAGAGAAGGCAGGCACTTTGTTCAGAGAACCTTCCTTCCTTCCCACACACCTGCACCCGAGAGTCTATTGCAGGATCTGACACATAGTAGACACATAATAACTAAAAAATCTTGAGTTAATGCCTTATGGTTTGAGGGAATGAAGAGCCTGGATGTAGCTTTAACCATCAATTTAGATATGTACCATTGGCATTATAGGCATCAGTGCTTACAAAACACAAAGAATTTGGAAGAATCTGAGAGGAAAAGTGCCTTGGAAATGCAAGCAATTAATAGTGTGAATTACCTTTCAGGCTATACCTCCCTTTGAATTTGCTTTCAAAGATGAACAGATCTCCCTTACTATTGTGGATGCTGTCATCAGTCCACCCACAGTTCCAAAAGGAAGCATCTGCAAAGAGCTCAACATTTATCCAGCAGAATGCCGGGGCCGAAGGAGTACCTACAGGGGAAAGTTGACAGTGAGTACAAGTAACGGCGTGTGACTCTCACACAGGACATTTTTGAGAATAAAGCTGGTGCCTAATAAAGTTTATACCAAAATTCTACTTTCTTTCGAAATAGCTACCATCTAAGATAACCTGTCTTTTAAATCTAAAGCACAGAATCATTTACTTTATGGTCTTCTTCTTTACACTTTTAAAGTAGTTACTTGTTCTTGCAGATCCAGATATTTTCTTTTTTGTTAAGTAATTTTCTTCTCTCATTTTCATTTAGGCTGATATAAGCTGGGCAGTAAATGGAATCTCAAAAGGAATCATTAAACAGTTTCTTGGTTATGTTCCCATCATGGTGAAGTCTAAGCTTTGCAACTTACACAACCTTCCTCCAAAAGCCCTCATTGAGCACCATGAGGAACCCGAGGTAATTGCAGGGGTCCAGGGCACTGAAAGGCCAGGTAACAGCAGAAAAAGCTGGACCTGGAATTGAGGAGACATGGAGCTTGTGGGCTCATGTGAGGAGTTGTCAGTGGGAATCAGTTTTTCTTTCTGTGCTTCAGTTTCTAGATAGGTAAAAGGGGGCAGTAATATCTTGTCTGCATATTGTGCAGGGTCAGAATGAGTCTCAAATTAGATAATGTATGAAAACGTGGCTATACAATTAGATATTATTAGTAAGATTTGGTAGATTTTTCCCTAATTTTCTAAGTGATACTTACTTAGAGGTGTATTTTTTTTAAAGCTGTCTTAACCCACAAAACTGTTGTCTAAAATGTTTACTGACAGTAGGATTCTGTGACATATTAAATGCTTCATATACTTTCCCTTCAGCATTGAGTTGAAGGAATCAAGACATATCATCTACAGTAGGAGCTATGTTATGTCGTGGGATGAAAGTTTTGGTGTCATATCTGGGTTTCAGACCCAGCTGCTCCCCTGACCACTTACGTGGCTTTGGGACGTTTAATCTCTGAGCCTGCATTTCCTTTACCGAAAATGGGCATAACTGTCCCAGCCATTAGGAGGATTAAATAGCATGATAGGCCTATCTCATAATAGGCAGTCATTATATAGTAGCCCTTTATCACTGAAATGTAATATTGACGAAAGCTATTAAAAATATTTTCCTCTTTAGCTAATCTGAATTTCCGGTTTCCAGAGCTGTCATACAGTCTAAAGTTTTTTTAGTTTATTTGGGAAATCATACTTCTGGAAGCAAAATGGGCACCATTTTCATTTGTAGACTTCTCTTTGGAGTAAGTTTTTTTTGTCATTTGAACACTGAAGTCATTTTAGGGGACAGAAAGGCAAATTAGCTTGAGCCTGTAGAGAAGGTACCCTGGTTTTCTTCCATCCTTTTCTCTTAGGTCCCTAGAACCTTTTTAATATACTTGAGAAGACTGTTAATTCACACACTGACCGTTTCCAACGGAACTGTAGTCCCTTTGTGCGTGTGTTCACTTCTTCCACACGATACACTATGTCTGGCTAGAACCGAGGTTGATGTTTGCAAATAATTTCATGCTTACAGTTAGTTATATATATTTACCAAATTATAATTCACCTCTTTGGCAGGAAATGGGAGGCTATTTTATAATCAATGGCATTGAAAAAGTCATCCGAATGTTGATTATGCCTCGGAGAAATTTTCCCATTGCAATGATAAGACCAAAGTGGAAAAGCAGAGGGCCTGGATATACTCAGTATGGTGAGTTGTAGTGAGTTTGGAATGGTCTTTCAGAAGAGTTAATGGCTATTTTTTAAAACAATAGATAATCTAGAGTCTTCGATATTTTTCTCCTATATGAATATACATATATACGTTTTTGTTTTTTCTGTTAAACATTTCTGTGTTAAGTTTTCATAGTGGTACCCTACATTCTGTTATGTACCATTTTTTTCCAACCGAAAGGACACATTAATTTATGTTATAGCTTATGAAAATGAAGACTGGCCTGATTTCACCAGTGGTGGGTAGGCCTCAGTAATCTTCTGGTGCAGGCTACCATGGCACTCCCTTGAGATGCCTGGTTTCACAAGACCACACTTTGTATTCTTGGAAAACCCCTCCAATTAAATATTTTATTATAATTGAGATAAAAATCAGCTTCTAGTTGTAGCTGTACATATACCTAGAGTAATAATATCTCAGCAAGTCAGAACGTCTAGTCATTTATTCTTTTGCATCTCTTGTTGCAGTATGTCTTAGCAGTCTTTGTCTAAAGTTTAAATAAATTTAAAATCTAAAATGCTGCTCTTCTCCATTTGGACTCTCAGATCAAACCACCATCTCTCAGCCAGACTCCACAGGGTGCTGGGGTTAAAGTGCTACATGATCAGGCACTGTAGGAGGGATAGAAAGTGCTCTAAGACACTGACCCTGCTCCGGAAGGCAACTTGGAAGTTTTGTTAAATTCAGAGCCTCAGTTACTGTGAGTGCTTCCCAAACCGGGCAGATTTTGCACTCTGTGACACGTTTGGCAAGGTCTAGAGCCATTTTTGGTTGCCAGCCTTGGCTAACCTTAGTGATTTGAGTTCTAATTAATCCTAAGAGAGTAAAAGCAATTCATAAAAAAAAAAAACTGAAGCAGTTATAGTATTACTGAGTTTTTTACTTTATGCTCTTTTTTGATAGGTGTTTCAATGCACTGTGTGAGGGAAGAACATTCCGCTGTCAATATGAACCTTCACTATTTGGAAAACGGCACAGTTATGTTGAACTTTATTTACCGGAAAGAACTGTTTTTTCTTCCTTTGGGATTTGTACTTAAGGTGAGACTCACTGAATGTGTTTGTTATGAAGAGATTCATTGGAGGTCATATCTGTACAATGTATAGGTTCTACTTACCAGTGTTCATGCTGTACTAGTTATCTGCTCTTCCATAGCAGATCACCCCAAAATTCAGTGGCTTAAGACATCTGTAAACATATCACTGTCACAGTTTCTGTGGTCAGGAATTGGGCAGTTTGGCGTGGGGTCTCAGGAGGTTGCAGTGAGATCAGGAAGGCCCTAGTCCTTTAGAAGGCTTGACCAGAGCTGAAGGATCCATTTCTAAGATGGTTCAGCCATGCCTGGCCAGTCAGTGTGGGCTGTTGGCAGGCGGTCTCAGTTCTTCTCCGCATGGGCCTTCCCACAGGCTGCCTGAAGCAGCTGTCTTCCCCCAGGGAGTCAGCCAGGACAACAAGGTGTAAGCCATGGTGCCTTTTATGACCTGTCCTTGGGACACATGGGCTTTCGCTTTGTGGAGATGCTGGCCAGCCCTGATCAATGTGGGAGGAGACTATACCTACGAGGTTGTGAATACTAAGGAGGTAGAAGCCATCTTGCTGGTTGAGTGTCAGACAAGCAGTGCTTTATCTGGGAGACTTCATTTTGATTCAGCAATAGTGGAGTGCTAATTTTTCTTGGGTATTAGAAAAATGGAGAACTGTTACTAAATGAGTAAAATGGCTTAGTTTTTATTACTGATTATAAAGAAAACTTTTTTTCTATTCTAGGCACTTGTCAACTTCTCCGATTATCAGATTTTTCAGGAGCTCATCAAAGGCAAGGAGGATGACTCTTTCTTTCGGAACTCTGTTTCTCAGATGTTAAGGATTGTAGCAGAAGAGGGTTGTTCCACACAAAAGCAGGTCCTTAACTATCTAGGGGAACGCTTCAGAGTAAAACTCAATCTTCCTGACTGGTATCCCAACAGACAGGCTGCAGAGTTTCTTTTTAAGTATGTGTGGTTTTGCCTAAACTGATTTTTGGGGGTGGGAGTTGTCTGGTTCTTTGCATTGGTTGTAGGTAGGGCCGGTCATCATCTGGGAATCAGTGGACATGGGGCTAGAATTCAGGTGTAGCAAAGTAGACTTTCTTTAACTTTGTTTCTGTGGCCATCCTCACCTTGCTTTTTATGGTAGTGTTACTGTACTTTTAAACTTTTATTTTAAAATAACTTCAAACTTCCATAATTGCTGCAAAAATTGTACTTGGACACTTAAATTCACTAGTTGTTAACATTTAGACTACATCTGCTTTATTATTTTCTCCGTATATAAACATTTTTCTTTCTGCACCATTTGAAAATTGCATGCACCTTATCCCTTTTTCCCTCCAATGCAAAGATTTTGCTTATGTAAATTTAATTACTATATATAATTATGTATATATAATTACTGTATATATATTTAATACAAATATAATTACTAAAAGAGCCCAGCTCTAGACCAGTGCAGCCTATGTGTAGCCATAAGACACACTTGAATGGCCAGTGCAAGTGAGAAACTGAATTTTATTGAATTTAATTCACTTAAATTTAGATAGCCTCATGTGGCTTGTCACTACCCTGTTGGCCAGCACAGCTGTATACCTTGTGATTACATCCTGTTCTGCTAATGTTGCCAGTAAAAGTGAAGAGTAGTTTTTCAAAAAATGAGTGAGAACTTTTACGTAAACATGATTTGGGGACCTTGGTTAGTAGGGCATCAGGTAGTATTAGCTCAATTGTTTCAAGCTTTTCCTTTCTATTTTGACAGCCAGTGCATCTGTATCCACTTAAAATCCAATACTGAAAAGTTTTACATCCTTTGTCTCATGACCCGGAAGCTCTTTGCTTTAGCCAAAGGGGAGTGCATGGAGGAGAATCCTGACAGTTTAGTGAATCAGGAAGTCCTTACGCCTGGTCAGCTCTTCCTCATGTTTCTGAAGGTAAATGCATGCTGCTTTCACCCTGAGCCTGTTGTATATCTTGTGGAATCATGTGACAGTGTCCTGCAGTATTACTTTTTGCATGTTTATAATTCCTAGTTTGGGCATTTTACATAGTCTCTTTTTTTCTATTTTTTGTTTGTTTATTTAACAGGGACGTAAAGGTCCCAAGCTCAAATATCTACTATTTTTATGTGGGCTAAGTAAAGACATATCAAATCTTGGTCATAACGTTAATGATAACATGTAAATGGCCTACATATATACATACATACATACATACATACATACAGTCGATCCTCATAGTCTCAGATTCCGTATTTAGGAATTCACCTACCACTAAAATTTATCTGTAGCCCTGACCGTGGCAGTATTCAGTGCTGTCGTGGCCATTTGTAGACGTGCGCAGAGCTGTAAAAGATTGTTGACTCCCGAGGCACACATTCCCAGCTAAGGTCTGACAAGGTGACGCTCCACTCTCTTGTTCAGCTGTCACACTGTAAACAAGGGTCTGTTTTATTCAGTGCCATGTTTTTCACATTTTTGTGCTTTCTGTTGGTGATTTTGCTTTTAAAGTGGCCCCCAAACAGTGCTGATACCTCTCTGATGTTCCTAAGTGCAGGAAGGTTGCGATGTGCTTTGTGAAGGGAATACTTGAAATAGATAAACTTTGTTCAGGATGAGTCATAGAGCTGTTGGCTGTGAGTTCAAGAATAATGGGTCACATATAAAATACAGCACCTTTCAACATAAACGTGTAAAATATTTTGATCATTTGACAAAAACATTGGCAGTGACCAGAGACTTGCTAGAATCTAACCCTGATATTCCCTAGAAGCAGTGGTTCAGTAGATAATTCAGTGTTCACAGAGATGTGATGGAACTTAATTACTATAAATGATGAGAACTCTGTGTGTCTATGAAAAGAGTATTGGCATAGCACAAAAATGATTTCATAAAGTTGATTTGGTAGAATTTAAATATTTTGAATATTATCCCTCAAAAAATTTAATCCAAGAGATAACTGGAGTTATCTCTTATTTAAATTTTTATTTAAAGGTACTCACTTTTGTTTCTATCTGCTCTATCCATAAAATTAGATTGAAAATTTTCAGCAGCCTAGAATTTTCCTGATAAAAATTGAAATCGGGCAGAGGTTTTTTGTTTTTGAGTGTTACAGTTGCCTGCCAGGTAAAGGCTAGTTAACATTTCTCTTCTACTTAAACATGGTGGGTTCATTGGACCTGCAGTGTTAGAAATGTATCTCAAGTTGCAAGGCATTACTAAGGTGTCCTGTTTTGTCAGTGGGAAAACAGAAAGCTGGACTTTTTCAAAGAATTTGTTGCTTAAAAGTGCCTGATTTCCTTACCTTTGTACCAGCGATAGTTAAGCTTCTAACCCTCTGACTTTGGCACACAAAAGCAATCAGAAGGTACATGACAGTGGCATGGTGTGAGTACAGACTTTGGCCATTTCAGAGAGTTGTGGCAGAGATGGAGGTGTCCTGTGGGACTCTGACTGGGTGTGAGGGCTGCTAAAAGGTGAGGGCGTGAGAGACATGGAAGAGCTGCCTTTCTGAAGCCTTGCGGTCAGTCGGGTGCGTGCTGTTCATCATTTTCTGTGGTGTCTCCACTCTGCCATAGGCATTGTCTGTTCAGCTCTCCGGTTAGCTCAGCTGTATCATATACACCTTTTAGGAGAAAGGCCAGCGGATCTCATTGGAAGGCTTGCCTCTGCTTGTTCTGTCACATGCAGGCATTAATATGAGTCACCACTCGTCTGCAATTCCAAATTCAAACAGTGCTAGAACCAAAAACACGTGAGCTGGCAGCAGAACCTGACCTGCACCGACAGGGCCTGTCTGTAATTCATTTATTCTATTTAGTGTGACAATTCGTGTGTGCTCTGTAAAAATGTGTTTGATCCAAGCCAATGCCTCTGTCTGCATCGTAGGTGTTAGGTTTATGCACCTCTTAACCTTCCTACAGTCTGGAAAATTCTTAAGACTGAAATATATCTGGGCCAAGGGTTTTCAGTGGTCCGGTAGTGCACTGCTTCCTGAAGGTTTTTTGTGAGGCTTGAAGAAAAGTGCCAGTTTCCAGTATGTAAATGCCAGCTCCTTGCCTTAGCAAGTTAACTGCAGAGATGATAGACAGGCTTCAACAGCGAGAGAAAGCTCAGCTCCTTGTTCTTCCAGCCTTCTCCTGTCTGGGCTTACAGAGCTGTTACCATGTCTCCATTCCTCATCTCTGTGCCTTTCTGTCCTCTGTTCTGGCTCTTCTGTTTCTGTTCCTTTTCCATTGTGTGTCAGATTTGTAGGAGAGGAAAGTGTCTTTCTACTAGTTTGTCAGCTGGCTTGTATGTTGGGTATCATTTGGGGACCTTGAGCCCTAGGCTGTCTTTATCCTCGGGGCAACGGGCTGCTGCTTGGTTCGAAGGTTTGTTTTTGTACCCAATTTCTGGGGCCAAAGCTGTTCTGACTGCCTGATAAGAGCATTTTAATTAAAAACTTTCTAAGGCCAAAGCAAACCATCTTTGCTTCTCTCCATTTGTATGGCATCTGGGTTGGCAGTGATCCTGCCCCACCCCAGGGGACATTTGACAATGTCTGGGGATATCTTTGGTTGTCATAGCTTGCGGGGTGCTCCTGGTGTCCAGTGGGCGAGGGCGAGGGATGCCGCAGACCATCCCGTGCGCCCAGGACAGCCCCTCACTACCAGTAACTACCCAACTGAAACGTCTTTCAAGCTGAGGTGAAGAAACCCTCGTGTACAGGGTTTGTATTTTCTGTTCTAAGAAGTACCTGAACCTGTTGTTAATAGTACATCGAAAAGCTGTTTTTCAGGTTTATAGTTCAGACATTTTCCATGTCAAATGTATAAATTATGGATGAACAGATTATGTGGGAGGAAATGTGAAGCTTGTAACAATGAAAACATAATTTAAATATTTTCTAATTTCAGGAGAAAATGGAAGCTTGGTTGGTGTCTGTTAAAATAGCAATAGATAAGAAGGCCCAGAAGACCAGTGTGTCCATCAACACTGAACATCTGATGAAGATTTTCACTCTGGGGACTGACCTTACAAAACCATTTGAATATCTTCTTGCTACTGGGAATCTGCGTTCTAAAACAGGTGAAATTACATAGGTTTCATTTTAGTTATGTTTTTTAAAAATTATTTGTTTAATAAAAATTTAGGTACTGCTGAGAGAGGTTCTATTTAAAAGTGAACTTTTCCATCACTGAGGACAGATTTAATGTTGTACATTTTGACAAATGTACATCAGTCTGAAGACAGGTATCTGTATAGCTAGCTTAGCTGCAGTTCTAATGATTAAATGTATTTCCTGTGCCTTGTTCTGGAAAACTCAAAGATAGGTTAGATCTCTGAGGAACGGATGACAGGGAGTCTGCGAGGGCGCTTATACATGTCCATTCCTAAACCAGCTGCATCAGAATGGCATGGAAAACTTTCAAAAGTGGTAATTGAGGCCTCAGAAATCCTCTTTTTTCCCCCAACAGACGGATTGATGTTGATTCTTTGGGGACTACCAAGTGCTTACACTCAGCAGCCTTCTCTGATGTATCACGTTTAGGTACTTGCTGTTCTATCACTCATTTAATGTTTTCCCACAAAGGAGGTAGAGGAAGAGGAGATAGGGAAACAATTGAGGCTAATACAATTCGTGAAAGCTGGGGATTTTTACTAATTTTTTTACCATCAGTTTTGCAGACTCCTCCCACCCATCCAGAGCCACTCTGTGATTCATAGTGTGCTTGGGGGGTTTGTTGTCTGAACCTCAAATAAAAATAAGTGGGGTTTTTTTGTTTGTCTTTCTAAGTTTAGCTCATTTTTGAATGACTTTGGTTTTCTTAAGGTCTTGGCTTCCTGCAAGATTCTGGACTTTGTGTTGTGGCCGATAAGCTGAACTTCATTCGCTATCTCTCCCATTTCCGCTGCGTGCACAGAGGGGCTGATTTTGCCAAGATGAGGACCACCACAGTACGCAAGCTGCTGCCGGAGTCCTGGGGCTTCCTTTGTCCCGTGCACACCCCAGATGGGGAGCCCTGTGGTCTGATGAACCACTTGACCGCCATATGTGAGGTCGTCACGCAGCCTGTGTATACAGCATCTGTCCCAGCCTTGCTCTGCAACTTGGGTATGTGGTGCACAGCAGTGAACAGTCGTGGCTGGACGTATGGGTTTCCACAGGTGCAGTCTGTCAGGCTGTGCTGCTTGGAGACTGGGCAGGGAATTCCGGCAAGAATTCTGCTTACTCTTCGGTGCAGGAGTTGGGCTGCTTGCTTTCTGGGCTCCGCTAGAGAGGGTCAGGTGCAATTTTTGAAAATGAGTGAAGGTGAAGTTAAATGTAGTTTTGTTCTGTTCTTTCAAAAAAAAAAGATGTCAACACATTTGAAACAGCAGCATTTGATATTGGAAGTAATATTTTGGATCACTCTTCTCGCATCTGGTGGGTTGGCCACTGCATCTCTAAGTAGGAAGCAGTGCTGGTTTGCAGGAAGACAGTTAAAAAGGAGGATATCCTGTCTGCTGTTGTCAGGTAACATAGCCTTTGTTCCTGAGGACCTTGCAGCTGCTCTCTCTGCTTTCACAGGATGTCCTAGGATGACTGCAAAAGCACCACTCACATTGGTATTGGGGTTCCAAATAAATTACAACACGTAGGCAAAATCATAGATGTGAAATTCACAAATAATGAAGATCAAGTGTAATGAGATTGGGGGGAATGCATCATTTACGTGGTTCAGAAATCAAAGTAGAAAAGGTATTCAGTGGAAAGCCCCCCTTTACCCCTATGCCCCAACTACTCTCCCCACAGGCAGTCAGTCCCACTAATTTCTTGTGCATCCTTGCAGAAATGATTGAGAAACTTAAGCAATACAAAAACATCTGGTTTAGAGACACGATAACCAGAAACCTAAAATTGTGAAGCAGCTGAGCCCATCTGGAGCGAACTCTGATGTGCATGTGCCGTTCACTTCCCCAGGGGTCACCCCAGTGGACGGAGCACCACACCGGCCATACAGCGAGTGCTACCCTGTCCTGCTGGATGGTGTCATGGTTGGTTGGGTGGAGAAGGAGCTTGCTCCCAGCATTGCAGATGCTCTCCGACATTTTAAGGTGATCGTGAGTCTTTGTGAATTCCTCTCTCCCTTGGTCTCAGTTTTTGGGTCCTTTTCTGCTTGTTGAGGTAGCTCCAGGGCAGAGTGGTCAAGGGGTCTGGAGGCCAGAAGCTCGTTCAGAAGTGCCTGCATTCCCTCTGGTGGCACAGTCTTGCCTTGTACTGACCTCAGAGATTGGGGTCAGTGACACATACTTGCCCTGCATGCACTTTTTTTGGTAATTTCATTGAGGCCCCAGTCTGCTAATTTAACAAATTTTAACTTTCTGTGTAAATACTAGTGGCATATAAAAATCTTTAAAACAGGGACTTTATTTTTCAAGTAATATTAAAGATATGCAAGATACTAGTCATACCCTGTTGCCTTCTAGGTCTTGAAAAAAAAAATATATATATATATATATTTTTTTTTAAGTCAAGGTACTTGCTGTGGTTTTGTTGTAGCTTGCATGTCCCAAGTTATAATCCTTTGCTATTCCTGAATAAACCCATTTTTGCTGGTAAAAAAAATAAATAAAAATTTAAATAATACAAATAGAAAGTCAAGTAGAAGTAGCATGACATCCTCTGAATAACTTATATTTGGAATTTCTTCCTAACAAGAGTGATCTGTTCTCTCTTGTTCAGTTTTTTTTTTTTTTTAAGTTTTTTAAATTGTTTTAGTTTGATATAATTTCACACTTAAAATATGTTTAACCACTATGGAAAACTCATATGCCCATTACCCAGATCCACCAGTTGTCATATTTGCCCCATGTGTTTTACCATTGTATGATCTTTATAAATATGTGCATATTATTTTCTTCTAAACCAGCAGAGGATAGTGTACTGACATGTCTCCTTTTCCATAAAGTTTTCAGTGTATTCTAAGAACAAGAACTGTTTGTTTCCAATAACCACAGTATGCTCATCAAAATCAGCGAAGGCCAGGTTGGTAGAACCCATGACTGATTCAACTCAGAGTATACCAGTTGTCTCAATAATGTCCTTGGTAGCATTTTTTTTCTTCGTGGTCTGGGACCCAGTCCAGAATCATGTGTCACATGTAGTCTTCCTGTTCCTAGTCTCCTTTAATCTGAAACAGTTCATCAGCCTGTCCCATCTGACTTCCTGAGTATAGGCCAGTCACTGCATCGAGCGTCCTTTCATTGATGTTTGTGTGTAGCTTTCCCATGGTGAGGTTCAGGATATCATTTCAGGCGGTGCTTGGTGTAGGCCTGTCTTGTGCCTGATGCCTAGTGATGTGACTCTCATCACTTTAGGTTAATCCACTGTGCGTTCCTGACTTTCTTGGTATTAAGGAATTGATGGAGAGAGATTTGGAAGTTACCTGAAAGCCCTTTTCCTCATCAGATTTTCACCTGCTAGTTGATGGTTCTTACAGAATTACTACTAGTCCGCTAGCGACTTTTTGCTGAGTTAATTATTATTGTGGTGGCTGCCAAATGGTTATTTCCCGATTCCATCATTTCTTCTGTTTATTAGTTGCTATTTTGTAAGGTAGAGTTTTCCTTTCTTCTCCATTTCCTTGTTTGCTTATTTGCATCAGCATAGATATATAGATGCTTGTTTTATTTTGTGAATGTTCTGTTACTACTGTGTATTTTGATGCTCAAGTTGTATCAGATTTGACTCTCTGAAGTGGTCCCTGTGGGGTTTTTTTGACCGAAATCAAACCTTTATTTTTATAACTGTATAAATGTGATCCAAATGTGTCCACCACTAATTTTTCAGAAAGAAACATGCTACAAATAAACAAACTACATCTGCTCACTGATATGCGTATGAACTTCCTAGATGTCTTTTTGGGCTTAATTATACACCTGTGGTTTTGTTTTGATTTGTTTTTTGTAAATACACATAACTAAATTTACCATTTAACCATTGACAAGCGTACAGTTCAGTGGCATTTAGTGCATTCATATTGTGCTATGCTCACCCTAGCCATCTTCCAAACTTTTTCATCATTCCAAACCAAAACTCTACCTATTGAACAGCATTTCCCCCTTCCCAAATTCCTGTAACCACCATTCTTTCTGCATAAATTTGACTTTGCTATGTACCTTATTTAATCATACAATATTTGTCCTTCTGTGTCTGGCTTATTTCACTTTGTATAGGGTTTTCATGGTTCATCCGTAGTGTAACAGGTGTCAGAATTTCATTTCTGTTAAAGACTGAATGATATTCCTGTGTGTGTGAGTGTGTGTGTGTGTACCATGTGTTGTTTATCCTTGTTTGTCCATTCATCTGTCAATAGACCCTTGGGTTGTTTATACCTTTTGGCTATTGTAAATAATACTGCTGTGAACATGGATGTACAAATATCTGTTCAAGTACTTTTGGGAGTATATCTAGAAGTGGAATTGCTGGATTACATGGTAATTCTGTGTTTCATTTTTCTGGCATCTTTGAGGAAAAAATTACATTTCCATTAGACATACTAGGTGTATCATATTCATTTTCTAATAATCATTCTCTAATAACAGTGATGAATTAATGAATCTTGAATTGCTGGAATAAATCCTACTTGGTTGGTCATGGTGTATTCTTGATATTTAAGAAATACTGATAAATGTTCATCTTTGTTTTTAAAATTGACATTCAAAAGTGTCTGCTTTATGAAAAGAATTAGAAAGTTCTCCTTATTAGCTTGTCATGTTCTGGAACAGTTTGTGGAGCATTGGGCTATCTGGTCTAAGGTCTGCTAAAATTCCCCTGTGAAACCATCTGCCTCTAGCACTTTCTTTGGAGGTGGTTTCTGGATACCGTTCATGTGGAAATTGGTCTCTAAGCATTTGACCCTTTTCATCTTGGCTTCCTAGAGGTATACAAAGTAGACTCATGATTTTAAAATTTAGTTTCAATGTTTTTTTCTCCACTGTCATTTCTTCCTGAATATATTTTGCTGACTCCCTTCAACCCGTTTTCTTATTTAGAGTATTTCTTAAATTTATTTAAGACCAAGAATTTTGATTTATTTAAACATTGTTCCTATACTCTACCTCATTAATTTCAGGTTTTATCTTTATTATAATTTCTCAACTTCTGCTTTTTTGGGATTTTGTTCCTTTTTTAGCTTCTGAGTTTAATTCATTTATTTTCATTCACTAATTTTTATTGATAGCAGGCTTAGCTGTCAATTCCCATAACTTCTACATAGATTCTGTTACTTCTTTAAACTTCTGTAATTCTGGTTTATATTTCTCCTTTTACTCAAGAGTTGATTAATCGAAGTGTTTGGTTTCATTTTTTTAATCCCCAGGTACAACGGCCCTTTCACTGATTACATTTTAAAATAAAACCAGTAACCTACTGGTTTTAGACATCAGAGAACAGAATTTCACTTAGTATGTTCATCCGCACATTCTTGGCCCCCCCCCCATATTAATCATCACTAGTCTGCTTGAGGGGGACTGCGCCTCCTGGAAAGTAGGGCTTTTGCCAACTCTGGATATGGGGTGAGTGGCATTTGTTACCAGTATAACTAATTTCTTCATAATGCTTTTCATATTTGACCTCCCTCCCCATTCTGCCTGCCCCTGGGGGTAGATGTGACACACACACACACACACCTCTTATTCTCAGTTGTACTCTCTTTTTGTTGGGAACAGGTATTGAGAGAAAAAAGAATTCCTCCCTGGATGGAGGTGGCCCTTATCCCCATGACAGGAAAACCAAGTCTGTACCCAGGATTGTTTCTTTTCACCACTCCGTGTAGATTGGTCCGCCCTGTGCAGAACTTGGAATTAGGCAAAGAAGAACTGATTGGAACTATGGAACAAGTACGTGGAGTATGCTGGTGGGTGCATGTGCTTGTGTGGGGAGCAGCTTTCACACACTTAGGAGCTGTTGCTTTCTTAAGTGTTACCATTGTTTAATGACAACTAGGCATTTGAAAGAAGGTCTTTCCTGCCTTCTCTGTGACCAGCATGAAGCAGTTTGCATTACAACCCTGCACTTGCACACGGAACTTAGGAGAGGGTAGCGGTCATACTACCTGCCTTTCCCCTTTAACCAGCTCCCAGAGCTGCTTTGCACCTGGCTTTGGCTGGTGACGTTGAAACATTCCAGATTCACTCATAGTACTTGCCTACATCTTTGCAGTTGCAAAACTTGTGGGCCTTGTGCTACCTAAAAATTTCTTTCTTTTCCTCCTTTGCAATTGGACCAGGGTAGATTTAGAATTACGTGTAAGGCAAGAGGTATTTCTAACTGGATGCTTCCCTGTGCTTCAGGATCCCTTCAGTGTTCATGGTGCTGGGTGGGGAAGGTTTTCTTTTCAAGTCTTTGAGTACTAAACTCTGAGAGGTAGTGAGAGTTAATATGTTGTCTGTCAGTTATTTTGTGCCTGGAACTTCCACATCCTTCCTCTTTTCCAGATCTTCATGAACATTGCTATCTTTGAAGATGAGGTTTTGGCTGGAGTTACCACCCACCAGGAGCTCTTCCCTCACAGCCTGCTGAGTGTGATCGCCAACTTCATCCCTTTCTCCGATCACAACCAGAGTCCGCGCAACATGTACCAGTGCCAGATGGGTAAGATGGAGTGAAGGACGTGGCTGGTCACAGAGGAGGCAGGAAAGCCCTTCTTTCAAATGCCTAGTTGTCATTAAACAATGGTAACACTTTAGAAAGCAACAGCTCCTAAGTGTGTGAAAGCTGC